>OX940974.1:33979174-34085313 GCA_954871275.1 Leptopterna dolabrata | reverse complement strand
GAATCCGAAAAATGCAATAAAAAAAAATCCTGGGGGGAGCTCAATGGTATTGACCACAGAAAACATTTTTGGACTAATTTCTTCAACATTTCGCTAATTCATGCAATTTTCTAATCATATATCGAATTTTATCGTTTTTTATTTCTGAATGTTCGGCATCAATCTAATTTTTTATAATCACGTTACCTACCTACCCATATTTGTTGTTCGACTGGGGGGGCTCTAATCAGAATGTTGACTCATCTGTCAACTGACAGCAGGGGATGAACATCAACAAGGATATCAGGAGATAAAATCGACGGAATATCGATGAGGATGGTATTAGGTACATACCTATTCTGCCGGAAACATTATGTACGTCCTTGGGAGGAGACCAGCGGGGACACACGACAAATAAACGAAATACTGAACCGTCACGGAAAATCCTGTTCTCGCCCAACCCCGACGTACATACGTGACTGTGTGCGAGAGGTTACACGATATTATACCTCAATATTCAAAGGGTGATGACGTTTGAAAGCTTCTATCACATACACATACATATTTAGTGAACCCAAAGGAAGATGAACCGCACAATTTTACTGCCTAACTACAACATAATTATGCACTACCTACTTGAGGATCGAAATTAGGGAGGTACCTACGTTACTACGTTGTAAGGAACTAATTGACGACTACCTCATTAGATCCTACCTCAAACAATTTATCCATACATGAAAAAGTAGGTACTGCATTACTGAATATTCGTAGGGAACTTACGTGAATACTCTTCTTACACGAACTTTCTGATTTCTCCATAGACGATCCTTCCAACTTGTTGTTGTTGTTTGGTGCTATTCCTTTCTCCTTCTCGTTGTTTAATGACGTGTTCTATTCACTTCCACAGAAAACACTACTATACTAGGTACGTTCACTTCTATTGTGTGAGATATCGCGGAAAATAACTAACAACTTGTGAAACCAGAGGACACGGCCATCTTCCCATAGAATACTGAGCAACAGGAGCAGGAGCTTCGCGCACTTTTTAAAACGAGGCGTTCACATAGCAATAAACATTATTCACTGTTGTACACAAACGTTTGGATGATAAAACAGAATGATGACTTTCAACAGCTGAAGGACACCCTTTCACGATTATTATGACTGAATTAATGCATCGGAATAAGCCTTCTACACTGTCACAAGTGATGAGTGTATGAAAAAAATCCAAGGGGAGGAGGTAACCTTCTCATCCTGTTCTGTGGGCTGCAATAGCCTCTACGTCGCCCCTATAGTAGGAAAATATATTGAGATGCACTCTGAAGGCCCAATCCTGTAGGATATTCATTTGATGGTTATTCTCACAATATGGCTAGTCTGGCAGGGGCTTACAAAGATGATCGTCGCCACAAGTCTACATTTAGGTATATATATATATATATATATATATATATATATATATATATATATATATATACATACAAAATAACCCGGTCCTATAATGATAAATTACTTCACACTTTGATGGTAGTACAGGTAGGTACATATGAGTTTTGAGCTCTGGTACTCACATTTCGTCTTCTTTCGACTGGCACTGGAGATCAAGACCAAGTATGATGAGCGTGAGGATCACGTGTCTCCCACTGAAAAACATGACCCCGCATCAAGACTCGACTGGAGCAACAGATTTTTTCAGGTTGGATTTCTCAGCTTCTCGCCATCACCTCACTGAAAGTTGAAGACGGCGATCCGCGACTATTATTAGGAATCCGCTGCCCCTTCCCGTCCGTCGGTTCGTCTCTTATGTATTTATACCGGCACAAAGCGCGATTGGAACGAAGCGGGCGAGCTCGTGGATTTTCGGTTCGCTTCCGCACGTGAGCGCAGTTTTTATTCCCGATGGACCGTCTCACTGCGGATCCACAAGCTCGGAAATCCACTGTTGCCAGCAACATTTGTCGCATCGCACAGTGGGTCCGATTGCGTCATGAGCGCGAAAAATGTCGACACTCTGAGGTTTCAATCAGAGCACTGAGTGACTACCAACCTGGATCTGATCCAAACAGAATAAATTGATTGATTGATCTAACATTAGGTTGTTACCTACCTACTGTTTCTTATTATTATTTATATTATTATATATTATTATATTATTATTATTATTATTATTACATATAATATTATTGTTATATTATTATTTACCATTATTATTATTATTATTATTATTTATGATTCCTTTCTGTAGCTTCGAAAGTTAGGAATACGGGCAGCGGACACAAGATTTGCAGAAAATCCCGCGTTTTCTCCCCCTCCTCGCTCCTATACAAATGAATTTCGAAATTCTGGTGACGTAGTGCACAACTGGACTGAACTGAGTGTCTAAAAAAAAGAAGCAAGTAAATCGGTTGAGAATTCAGCCCTGGGCAGCGCACACAAAATTTTGTCATAACTGACGCTATTCAGCATTAACCCCTTCCAGAAGTAAATTTCGAAATTCCGGCGACGTATGACACAACTAGACAGTTTTCTGTACTGAAAAAAACAAAAACAAAAAAAAACACGCAAATTGGTTGGGAATTGCGGCCTGGGCAGCGCACACTAGATTTTGATTTTGTCACACACACATAGCCATGCACGAAGGCTATTTTCCCCCACGGATTTGGATTCAGGATGGTCTGAATCGGATTTGAATGTGGTTCTTTTCATTCTGGGCTGAGTGCTGTCCTCTTCTGACCAGTTCAAATACATAAGGACGTCTCTAACTATTGACGGAAGTCCTAAAAACGAAAAAGTGTTTCCCTGAACGGGCGAAATTGGACTTGGAGTAATTGCAAATAAGAAGGGGTTGACTAATACAACTTACGGGGATTGTTAATACGGGACTTGACAAAAAAAAATGATCCAGTAGAGAAGAAACTCAAAACTTAGTATTAAAATCGTCAGAGATTGATTGAAGAGAACTTCCACAAAGAATAAGAAACCAGAGTTGGGCGAAACATAATTTTAATTAAAATTTCCTACTTACCAGTTAATGTAATTTGAAATTGCAGAAATAAAATTGCAATTACATATAACTGTAATTGGTAATTGCAATTACATATCATTGTAATTGGTAATTGCAATTACTTTATGAATCACTGTAATTGAATTGTGGTCCGTAATAATTGAAATTACCAAATACAAATACATGTAAACGTAATTTTATTTTTGCAAATCTCACTGATTTTAATGCAGAAGTTACAAATACCCAATTGTAATTGATAATTGCAATTACTTTATGAATCGCTGTATTTGTTACATATTTATTTATTCGTTTATTACGGGCGGTTGCCCAATACAAAAATACAATGAAAGACAATAAAGTTGGTACTAAAAAAAATATAAAACAAAACAGAAAGTTATCAGCTGGCCATACATACAAAAACGCAAGGTAAAAGAAATTGTACAATGTCCACAAGGTAAGTTTCTGAAGTGGGTGGCATATAAAATTAGTATGTGAAAATTAAGAAAAGAAATCGATATTTCCAAGATTAAATGCTAACATTTCTTAAGGCGGATTTTACATTAGTCCTGAAGGAACGTAGGGAACTGCAAAAGAAGTCAGCGTCGGGGGACACGTCTAGAAAGAAATTCGCCAACCGCGGGAGTCGATTCAGGGGTTGGTGGTACATGTAGTTAGTAGGGACAAACTGCATGTGGAATAAGGGAGAGTGGCGGGAGTTGTAGGTAGGTATGTTGAAAGAGATGCGGGCAAGGAGTGGGGAACAATCAATCTTATTGTTCAGCAATTTGTATAGGAACATGATATCTGCTGCATCCCTACGCTCCTCCAAGCTCTCCAGACTGCAGATGCCCATCAAGGGATGAGAATGGTGCTCTCCGTCTCCAAGGTACTTGTAAGCAGCATACCGCAGGAAACGCTTCTGTACCCGCTCCAGATCATTTTTGTGAACTGAATAAAAAGGGGACCACACTGTGGAGGAATACTCCATGATGGGACGGACTATGGATTTGTACAGTAGGGAGATGGTGTTGATGTCCGTAAAATCTCTTGTGGAACGTTTTGAACGACATATCAAGAACTTGAACAACATATCAAGAAGTGTTCAGATACCACCTCGGCTAAGTTCCTCTTCCGCGAGTGGACATCGTTCCCCATCTTGGAGTTTTCCTAAATTCAGGATCCTTCACATACCATATTGGTGTGATGACTGGTCGCGCGATGAAGAAAATGGCTTACCTTAAGAGACTTCACAAGCGAACGTGCCATATAGTGCTACTTTATAAGTCCTTGGTGCCACCTAGACTGGAATACGCGTCCGTGATACAAATGTCAAATAGAAAAGGTTCAGCATAAATTCCTCAAGTATGTGGCTTTTAAACTGGGTTGGTATCCATGGTGACGAGGTCGACTGTGGGGCTGCCGCCCCCAGCGTCGGACGATTAGCGGATCCGTTCTCCATCCAGATTGGCGAAGATTTCATCTCTCCGTGAGTGTCTGTTCGTCGGTATCGTCGTTTCCCGGTCAGATCTTTCCATTTATCACCATCTCATCTATCTGAACTATAGCTATTCGTACCATTGTACTTATCAGGTCGTAAAATTCAAGCCTATGGGGAAGTACGTATTATTTTAATCTATTCATTTCTTTCAAGCAGCTCCTTTCTTTTTAAGTAGAATTTACCACCTATTATTTTCTATTACAAGAAGCAATAACTTTTTTTTCTTCTTATCTATTGACAATTTGGCGGGATACCGGAGTTTCATTTTGTTAAAGAAACCCTCCCCACGCACAAATCGACCCAGCTATCCCGGGTCGGAACAATAATATAATGATTATAATAATACTCGCTGGATTTGTAGGACTGGATTTGGAGAGAGAAGAGAAGAGACCTTCCCTTCTCTTTCCTCCTTCTGGGTATACCCGTTCATTTTCAATTTGTTGGCGTGTTGAAAATAGTGAGATTTTGTTTCAGTTATTTAAGCTACCTTCCACAAGGAAAATTCGAAGTACCGGTGTTATAATTTTAAAAGTAACATCCCTCTTCACCGGGACAGTTTTCAAAGCCCACACGGCTAATAACGACTTTGGCGAGAATTCCCATGGCAAGATAGTAATTAAATTGATTGCTTCCATCTTCCTGGAAACTGTCCGTCTTTGTCAAACAAAACAACTCACTGTAAACTGATGCTACGAAACAACTTGGGCTGAGACATAAATTGAAGAAAATATATTCTATACCCCGCCTGGAGAGTTCATTTTACAATATTTGGGTATTTTCAGCCATTTTTACCGATTTTTAGCATTTTTTGACCTTCGAAACCTGAAGCCGACATCCTATTGGTTTATTATTCTCTTAATAAGTAATACACCTATGTATTCGGATTTTTTTTTTGAACACTCCTTCAACAATTTTCCTTTTACGTTTCAAGGAGTGTAGATTCCAAAAATGCAATGTCCGTCGCCGTGTGTCGGGCTTAAAAATCGTTCTTTCGCATGCAGCCTCCATTTGGGCCCTAGTAGTGTCCCCTATCTCGGCGGCCCCTAGGGGTGTTATGGGGGGAAAACGGTGCAAAATCAGGTATTTTTGAGGTTTTAGTGAACTTGGGCTTGTGAGTATCGTAACTTGTTTGTAACATTTTCTATGTTTTTTAGGGTGAGAAGCCCAAATATGAAGTTGCTTTTGACCATTGAGTGAAGGATTGAGGTTCTAACGAAGTTTTAACTCTCAAAATTCAATATTTATGGGGTAAACGGCTTTAATCACCAGAAATTTGTAAAACACAGGAGGCGGTATTAACAGGTGAATCAGGAAAATTCAATGACAATTTCACTGATCAAAAATAATCTGCCATTAATAGCGGATTTTCCCCTATCTCGGTGGCCCCCAGGGGTGTTATGGGGGAAAAAATGGTGCAAAATAAGGTACTTTTGAGGTTTTAGTGAACGTGGGCTTGCGAGGTAGCGTTTTCTATGTTTTAGGGTGAGGAGACAAAATATGAAGTTGCTTTTGACCACTGAGTGAAGGATTGAGGTTCTAACGAGGTTCTAACTCTCAAAATTCAATATTTATGGGACAAAAACCTGGGAAAACGGCTTTAATCACCAGAAATTTGTAAAACACAGGAGGTGGTATTAACAGGTGAATCAGGAAAATTCAATGACAATTTCACTGATCAAAAATAATCTGTCATTAATAGCGGATTTTCCCCTATCTCGGTGGCCCCCAGGGGTGTTATGGGGGAAAAAATGGTGCAAAATAAGGTACATTTGAGGTTTTAGTGAACGTGGGCTTGCGAGGTAGCGTTTTCTATGTTTTAGGGTGAGGAGACAAAATATGAAGTTGCTTTTGACCACTGAGTGAAGGATTGAGGTTCTAACGAGGTTCTAACTCTCAAAATTCAATATTTATGGGACAAAAACCTGGGAAAACGGCTTTAATCACCAGAAATTTGTAAAACACAGGAGGTGGTATTAACAGGTGAATCAGGAAAATTCAATGACAATTTCACTGATCAAAAATAATCTGTCATTAATAGCGGATTTTCCCCTATCTCGGTGGCCCCCAGGGGTGTTATGGGGGAAAAAATGGTGCAAAATAAGGTACATTTGAGGTTTTAGTGAACGTGGGCTTGCGAGGTAGCGTTTTCTATGTTTTAGGGTGAGGAGACAAAATATGAAGTTGCTTTTGACCACTGAGTGAAGGATTGAGGTTCTAACGAGGTTCTAACTCTCAAAATTCAATATTTATGGGACAAAAACCTGGGAAAACGGCTTTAATCACCAGAAATTTGTAAAAAACAGGAGGTGGTATTAACAGGTGAATCAGGAAAATGCAATGACAATTTCACTGATCAAAAATAATCTGTCATTAATAGCGGATTTTCCCCTATCTCGGTGGCCCCCAGGGGTGTTATGGGGGAAAAAATGGTGCAAAATAAGGTACTTTGAGGTTTTAGTGAACGTGGGCTTGCGAGGTAGCGTTTTCTATGTTTTAGGGTGAGGAGACAAAATATGAAGTTGCTTTTGACCACTGAGTGAAGGATTGAGGTTCTAACGAAGTTCTAACTCTCAAAATTCAATGTTTATGGGACAAAAACCTGGGAAAATGGCTGCAATCACCAGAAATTTGTACAACACAGGAGGTGGTATTAACAGGTGAATCAGGAAAATGCAATGACAATTTCACTGATCAAAAATAATCTGCCAGAAATAGCGGATTTTCCCCTATCTCGGTGGCCCCCAGGGGTGTTATGGGGGAAAAAATTGCAAAATAAGGTATTTTTCAGGTTTTAGTGAACGTGGGCTTGCGAGGTAGCGTTTTCTATGTTTTAGGGTGAGGAGACAAAATATGAAGTTGCTTTTGACCACTGAGTGAAGGATTGAGGTTCTAACGAAGTTCTAACTCTCAAAATTCAATGTTTATGGGACAAAAACCTGGGAAAATGGCTGCAATCACCAGAAATTTGTACAACACAGGAGGTGGTATTAACAGGTGAATCAGGAAAATGCAATGACAATTTCACTGATCAAAAATAATCTGCCAGAAATAGCGGATTTTCCCCTATCTCGGTGGCCCCCAGGGGTGTTATGGGGGAAAAAATTGCAAAATAAGGTATTTTTCAGGTTTTAGTGAACGTGGGCTTGCGAGGTAGCGTTGTCTATGTTTTAGGGTGAGGAGACCAAATATGAAGTTGCTTTTGATCACTGAGTGAAGGATTGAGGTTCTAACGAAGTTCTAACTCTCAAAATTCAATGTTTATGGGACAAAAACCTGGGAAAATGGCTGAAATCACCAGAAATTTGTATAATAGCATAGGAGGTAGGAATCAAGAAAATTCATTGACAATTTCACCGATCGAAAATAATTTGTCAGAAATAGCGGACAGAAATTAGGACGCGCGTAGCGCCCAAGCGGGTCTGGAAGGTGGTTTTTTGGCCGCGCTCGCTTCTGAATGGAACGGACGCAGCTGGACTAACAAGTTCCTTCCCGAACGTTATCGGTTTGTAGATAGGTAGGTAGGTTGTTAAACAGCCATATAATTTTAATCAGCCGTGTCGCTGCAGCTCATGTTGCTGTTTTTATGCTTTTCCATCATGCCAAATATTTGGATGCAATTTCCGCTTACTGCAGTCATGGTTCAGGAAAATCCAGAATGACAAGGTACTTCATAAGAACTACCAAGAAAAACCGAAATTGGAGAATGGTTGACGCTTTTTTTGGACTGGGTTTCCTTCTTGCTGGAGGTGTCTGTAATGCCTTCACCTCACTTATGTACAAAGCCCCACTACAGGGACACGCATTCAGTTATTACGTACTTACAAGTTATATAGGTAGAAGAGGGAGTTCTTTTCCCCCATCATGCCAGCCAAGTTCTGACAAACAGTGGAGCCGAAGGTTTTCACAGAGATTACAACAATCAATTTTACGCCTCCCACCCCAATGTGTATCACGTCACCACGGCATTACTTGCAGGACCGGGCAGGGGCCCAATTTGTACGGTTATTGTACAAACTAAAAATTTCCCTTTAAAAAATGAGCTCAATTACTTCCTTGATAAATAAGGGTAGAGGCACGTCCAGTACTTCTTTTTATAAATGATAAAATTGGTTTGGGGAGGGGCCCGATGAGAATTTATCCCCGAGGCCCTTCCCAGCTCTGGGCGGCCCTGACTGTGGGGAACTGTTTAAGGTACGCAACCTGAGCCCGCTGGAGGGTCGACGGAGGTTGGCGGATACCACTTAGCTCTTGAAACTGGTAAAATGGGCCTTTGAACCGTCCCACTCACCTCTCAGCGGTGGACTTTTCAATTCTACAATGCGGAATTTACGTCAAACATTTTTGTTGAAATATATCTATATTTTTGTTCGCTGTTGACCGTGAAGTTATTATAATAATTTCTCAAAATTCGAAGTTTTTGTGTGGGTTATTGAGATGCGGTCGAGTGAAAGAATTTTTTCCGACGTTTCGAACGTTTATTCGTTCATCTTCAGTGAATATGAGTTGCGGTAGAAGAAAAATGGCATAATTCGCACGTTACCACGTTTTTTTTTTACAACTTTTACACAGCACTAATTTTACAGTGAGACTTCTGGTTTGCAACTGGAGTTACCACTTGGACTCCAGCGACATTTTTGGGTGACTACCTACCTTCCTATATACGTATTTAAGTTGATTCTGATGACTAGGTTGATGAACACAATTCAGGTTCGAGGAATGACCAGTCTAGTCTTGTTTCTAATGTTTTTTAATTCCCACAATGTTTCTCCCCAGGATCTGGGGGTCCTATTCATGTGGATCTATTGGAAGATGACAACAGTTCGTTAGTTAAATGTCTAAGGTGATACAGTTGATACAGATATGGTACTTATGGCCCGGCGGAGCCCCCGACCCCTCATATCCATTAGAGGCCCACACGAAACCACACAGTCCCTCTTTGATAATTATCGCCTATATGTTGTTGTGGGCAGAGTCCTCGGTGGTGGGTTACCTATCGAATTATCTATTGAAGTTATCTTAATATTTGGGAGGTAGAATCAGTTTTCGTTCAACTGGTGTTCAGACAACAATCATGGATATTTAGAGCTTACCACCTAGCAAAAATGACGCCGTTAATTTTTTCCATGATCGCGATATATTACCGAGAATGAAGTTGTGTTCGAATGGTCATGAAATGATGTTAGGCGTGGGCCAGAAGACACGCTGGCGATGCGGTAAATCGGGATGCCGTACATCCATTGTAGTTCGTAAAGACCGGTAGCCGTCTCACGTTCTTGACGATGCTGCGATTCATATTTTGCTGTTGTGTTGTATTACGAAAAACAGCTATTATTGAGCTTGGTACATAGGCAGAATTAGAGCATATTTTGTCAAAATTGCGATAGGCACCTCGTCAGCAGATCCACCAGTAAAAACGCTGCCAAGTCCTTGTCACATGGGTTTATTATTCTACTGGAAAAAATGTGCACGAAAAACCTCCTTTGCAGCCCACGGCTGTTCATTGTTTCCTTCATGTGCAATAACCGAAATAGCTGTTTTTGATGGTTTCCACTAATTTTGGCTCCAAAAACGCGAATTAGGCTCCTATTTTTGACAAATTATCTTTGATCATTGATAGTGTCATTTAACTGCCTTGATTCACGTATTGATACTACTTCCAGTGTTAATATGCGAATCTATGGTGATTTCAGACAATTTCTCAAGTTTTTGACTCGCAAAAAATGAATTCGGGGAGCTGAAACTTCGTTAGAACCTCAGTTTTCCACTTTGGTCAAAATTGACTTCAAATTTGGTCTCCTCGTCCTAAAACACATAGAAAACGATACCTCACAAGCTCATGTTACTAAAACACCATGTACCCCTATTTTTACATATATTTTTCACCCATAACACCCCTGGGTATATTTGGATCGGGCTACAAATTTTCGGGACACAACCAGGGCCCAAATGCAGCCTGTGTGCGAAAGAACGGATGTTTTAGACCGCAAATGAAGATAGATACGAGTGATACGGCGGACGGACGTTGCATTTTTGGAATCTACACCTTGAAACGTAAGGGCCGGTTCACACTGAACGAACGTCGGGCAGAGACGTGGCGTGGACGTGGCAGAGAAGTGGCGTGTGCAATGCACACAAAAGGGGCGGGACAGTGGCGAGAAAGGACGTCAGTTACCTTTTGAATTTGTGGAGTGCAACTCAACATGGCTTTTTCAAGCAGTGACGAAGATGAAGATATGTTGGATTTGGTGTATTTGGCGAATGTGAATTAAAAAAAAATAGGAGGTATTGGGTTCATCCACTGTGGTTGAAGAAGAGGAAACCCGGTGGAACATTCGAAGTTATGCGTGAATTGAACATGATGTACCCAGAACGGTTTCAGAATTTTTATAGAATGTCTCGTGAGTGCTTCCGTAAAGAATTTTCTGCCAGGCCTGGTCTTGGGCATTCCTATTGCAGTAATCCGCACGATTGTAATCAAATAAACATGGGTATTTCCCAATTTCCTCACAAAATTCTCAATACCCACTCAATACTACTTACTCAATATCATCCCGCATTTTGAATCGGACAACGCCTGGCGAGGAACTGGCGTGTCCCTTCTTCTACGCCACAAGAGACGGCAAAGTGACGTGGCACGGGCGAGAGGGCAAATGCCCGCGCCACGTCACTTGTGTGTACATTGGACCATTTGTTCACATAGGAGAGACGCAGAAGGGACAAAGGTCCGCGCCACGTCTCTGCCCGACGTCCGTTCTGTGTGAATCGGGCCTTGTCCGATTCAAATGCCGGATGATATTGAGTTCAACATAGAATTTTGTGAGGAAATTGGGAAATACTCATGTTTATTTGATTACAATCATGCGGATTACTGCAATAGGAATGCCCAAGACCAGGCCTGGCAGAAATTTTTTTATGGAAGCACTCACGAGACATTCTATAAAAATTCTGAAACCGTTCTGGGTACATATTCAATTCACGCATAACGTCGAACGTTCCACCGGGTTTCCCCTTCTTCAACCACAATGGATGAACCCAATACCTCCTATTTTTTTTTTATTCACATTCGCCAAGTACACCAAATCCAACATATCTTCATCTTCGTCACTGCTTGAAAAAGCCATGTTGAGTTGCACTCCACAAAATCAAAAGGTAACTGACGTCCTTTCTCGCCACTGTCCCGCCCCTTTTGTGTGCACTGCACACGCCACTTCTCTGCCACGTCTCTGCCACGTCCACGCCACGTCTCTGTCCAACGTCCGTTCTGTGTGAACCGGGCCTTAAAGACAAAATTTTGAGGGGGGTTATACAAATTTTTTGCTGAGTGAATACATAGGTGTATTATTCACGGAATAATGAGCCAATAAGACCGTTTTCCCATTTTCCCCGGATCATTCAGTAGAAAGCTGAAACTGAAGCACTTTGTGGGTGTGGGGTTGTCTCTCGGCGCTCGGAGGGTCCGGGTCGGTTTTAAGATCCGCTCCAAGTGCCTCCAAGCGATAAGCGAATTAAATCCTCGTTGGCCGCCCGTCGCCGTCCGTTTGTTCATCGGTTCCACTTCTGAAGCTGTTTACCTGTTCCTAAGGAAGCCGATGGTTGCGAAGGGGTCGTCGCGTAATGAAGGCTGGTTGTTGGAGGGGGGAGGGGTGGTGGATACCCACGCCGAACCCTCGCGACGAGCGCAGGCTCTCGGGAGGAGGAAGAACGGAGAGAGGCAGAGGACGTTGGCGGGGGCAGTGCGGCGGGGCGCAAGCCGGACGGGACGTCATTTCGGCTTCACTTGCACCACCGCCGTCTGTTCGCCCGACACCGGGGAACAATGAACGTCTCCAGGGAGGCGGGAAACGTCTACGACGAAAGTACTATCAGGCAGTTCATACGCGAGCAGATGGGCCCTCAGCGCCTTCCGCTCACCATCGTCGTCCCGATGACTGCCCTCTACACCGTCATCTTCGTCACCGGCGTTTTCGGCAACTTGTCCGTCTGCTTGGTCATCACCAGAGCCAAAGCTCTGCACACGTCCACCAACTATTATCTCTTCAGCTTAGCTGTGTCGGATCTCTCTCTGCTTCTATTAGGTCAGTTGTCTGCTTTCTTTTTACCCTGTAGCTTTCCCAAAGTAAAAACATACAGCACGATCATATGAGCGATTTTCACAGTAACGTAAAAACTGAACCAACGAACCATTTCCATTGCTTCGTTCACAAATTTGAACAATCGTTTGCTTTCAAAACGTTTTTGCGAATTTTCAAAGCAAATGAAGCTATTGCAATGGGCCCACATTTTTCAGAACATGGATTTTTGAACGTGAACATATACATACATACATAAACCCCCACCAGAACCACCCCTCTGCTATATGTATAGATATATATATGTATATATATTGTTGTATACTTAGTGTTATTATATATATATTAGTATAAATATAATTTATTTATTCGTGTGCCCCTCCAGACGATATCTGAACTTGGGTATATGATAAAGAGTCCAAATTTTACCAAAACGTTCATATTGCCAAACAAAAGGGTGAGTTCAAAGATGAGCAGTTTGCAAACATTTTAAGGGGGTCAAATTTGAATGTAACTTAAATCACTTGCGGCGGAGCAGTGGAAATCCATAGCAAAAACGCTGCAAATCCTTGCACAACGGTTTATTATTTTGTACACAATACCCTCCTGTTACAGATCACTGGTCTCCGTATAGATCACCCTTCTATATAACATATGTGCTATTCTACACATATTATGTAGATCGCGGACCCTCCATAGGTTAAACTCCGTACTCGTTACTAGGTACCTACCTAAACCGTTGTGTAATAATTTACCTGTATAGATTACCCTTCTACGGAGATAGAATAATGAACCGTTGTGTACTAATCTTATCTTCAACGGTTGTTCAAGTTGCAAAAGTAGGTACCTATCAACAAAATCCAGCCCCTTCTTGGTAGGAGCCGTTGTGTAATAATTTACAGTTGTGTAATAATTTACCGTTGTGTAATAATTTGCCGTTGTTAATAATTTGCCATTGTGTAATAATTTACCCATAAATAATACTTCAACGTTTGTTCAAGTTTCAGAAGTACCTACCAACAAAATCCAATAGTCCATCACTTGTCAAATGAAATAATATCGCAAAACAAACAACTCGACTTCATACAGCCATCCTTGATTATAATCAGGTACTCCCTAGCGATGATATCCGGGCCGGATTTATACCGTTTGATTCAAGATCGTGTTGACGAAGCTTTTTGGTGCTCACGAACGGCTGTACGTACGATGCTCCCGGTGGTCTCAAAAAATTGTTTAGCTCAAGAAAAATTTAGTAACGTAAAAAAACCATACCCTTCTATCGGAAGTTTTCGAGCTACGGCGTTCTGAAAATTTCAACCCCTATTTTGAACCCCTTAGAGATGACTGACAGTAACGTCGAGCTTTGAGGACCAGCTAGACCCCGAACGGAACCTATAACCCGAATTTCATCAATTTTCTTTCATGGTAACTAAGAAAAGTGGCCCGTACGGCGTATGGCGGACAGACAGATATATTTTTATTGCAGTTTTGGATTCTACATACCTTGAAACGTAAACCATCAAATTTTGAGGGGGGGTAAGCATTTTTTTTTTCATGCTCGATTCCAAAGGTTCATTATTGAAAATAATAAACCAAAAACTACAGGATAAAAATTGAATAGTCTATTTCCACGTAAACTAACAAACTGTAGACCGGTTTCGGTTGTTTAAACATCATCAGTACACAATAGAATTCTATTTTGTTGTTTCTCGCCATATTACCTTTTTACACGATAGCACGAGTATTTATTTGAAAATTCGCTCCTAAAGCCATACTGCATGACCGAAATTTTTGGTACTCAAAACTGTTGATAGCAGGGCTTGAAAATATCGGTTATTCTTGAGACTTCTTTTCTGTCAGTCATAATTTATTCATGAAGGTTTAGGGCTCACCAATAATCTTTACGATTACTCAAAAGTGAATAGAAAACAAAAACGAGAGATCGTTTTTGTTAAAAATAACTTTTATCCTTAGATATTTTTTCCCCTCGGAAAATTTGGGTATTTTAGCGAATTTTTGGAGGCAACGGATTGTAATGGGCCCAAAAAATTTAGTAGGTACCTAAATGCATTTTTTGATAAATATTTGGAACGTTTCCGTTTCGGAGCATTCTGAATACTAGGTTTTGAATTTTTTTTTTTCGTTGTATAAATATACAACACATGTGTGGCGAACCAACGGCGATTTCTACCTTAACTAAGGGAAAATGAAAATATATGGTCTAGAGTAATCCATGGATTACATGGCTCGGTCTTGGTACTATGTGTGGAATCAGTTGTCCGTGTTCTTAACAGGTGCCTAGTATTTTGTAGGATAACCCTGAACTACCATCAACATTTGAGCCAATTAGGGTCGTGAGGAACGGCGGTTCGCAGAAACGAGTGCACACCACACACATAATCAACTACCTGAAGGAGATAAATTTCCATTTGTTCCGATGGATTCGTGTTCAGCGTGTTCGAAAATGGAGAAATCCGTCTTTTCCCTATCAAAATAATGAAAATTGTCTAAAATGTGTAAAAAGGAAAACATAAGGCCTCGGCCACTTCCGATGGGGCGAGCCTAAAATTTCTCGAAATGAGTCTCGAAAAAAATGTTCCTCTTTGTTTTGCGTAAGTATATAGAATTCTGGCACATGAGCACATTACGAAAACTTGTGCACTGCGATTTGAAGAAAATTTAATCTATGTACATAAAAATGTTCGTTTCTCTCTATGTTTGTCCCGTATGCGTTCCTGTAGCATTCATCCGATTGCGAAGCAACTGTGGCAAGTTGATGTGCGCACGCACGATTTTTCTTCTTCATTCAAAACAAGGGGTTATAGGTAAAATCACAGAAACCGTCCCGCAATGCTAAAAAAAATACTCCAGGTAATAAAAAATTGGATTTTCATTTAGACAAATAATTAGTAAAACCATTTCACAATGTCTGGCGTGCGAGTATTTAAAATAAATGCGTGTTTTTATTTTTACTTTTTATTGTAATTTTACATACGGGCGAAAACCAAAATATGATAGCAGCATATTTTAGTAGCGGTATATAAAAAAAGTTATTCGTGAAAGAAACAATAAGTAGGTTTAAAAAAAGGGAAACGGGCAGACACGAGGAATTTGCAGGCTAACCTTCGATAGGGGGATTCCTCTGATAGGGATTCCAGCCCATTTCAAACGACCACGCACTCTTTTTTTTACGCTTTCTCTCTAACCGAAGCCGCACATACGTGCAGGAAGTCAAAAAGCAAAAAAAAAAAAAAAATCCTCCAAAATGAAAATGTCTACTTGCTTTTTGCATTTCAAAGCTTTCTGAACTATTTTGGTCCCTTGTCTGTCTGTGGTCCCGGGCAATCTATACGAAATCATAGTCCGATCTTGATGAAATTTCAGGGATTGTTTGGGTTAAGCCCTAGACGGTCCCATATGAATTTCATCGCCGTCGGACCAATGGTAGCACCCACGTGAATTTCATGAAACAACGATTTCTCAGTTCCTAATGAACCAATTTCGCCTAAATTCGGAGGGTAGTTGAGGGCTGGCTCTAAGATGATTGACTAGGAATTTCGTCGCGATTGGATAAGTAATAACTACTGCACATTTCCAACGGGAATGTCATGAAACAACGATTTCTCATTTCCTATTGGAGCGTTCCTATTGGAGCGACTTTGCTCAAAATCGGAGGGTATCTGGGGCCGGCTCCAAGACGATTGCCTATGAGTTTCGTCGCGATTGGATCAGTAATAAGAACTCCGCATGCGCAAACGTGAATTTCATGAAACAACGATTTCTCAGTTCCTAAAGGACAGATTTATCTCAAATTCGGAGGGTAGTTGGGGGCTGGTTCCAAGGTGATTGACAAGGTATTCCGTCACGATTGGATCTGTAATAACCACTACGCATGCGCAAACTTGAACTTTGTTGTCACAGGCAATACTCCAGAATGTTAGACCAACTTTAGTGAAATTTTCGAAGATTGAGTGTGTAAGCCCTTACACTATGAGTCATTATTACTCTATTTATAGCAATTCAATTGTTTTGACTCATCGTTTTTTCACGGCCTCATTCCATGTTACAATAAGTGAGAAGGCTCACCCAACTTTGGTTTATTATTATCAATTCTGGGCTGAATGAAGTCGAGTTGGTTGTTCTGCGATATTATTTCATTTGACAAGTGATGGACTATTGGATTTTGTTGGTAGGTACTTTTAAAACTTGAACAAAAATGTTGAAGTATTATTGATGTGTAAATTATTACACAATGACAAATTACAAATTATTAAACAACGGTAAATTATTACACAACGGTTCATTATACCATCTACGTAGAAGGGGCTGGATTTTGTTGATAGGTACTTTTACAACTTGAACAAAACCGTTGAAGTACCATTGATGGGCAAATTATTACACAACGTTAATTTTATTACACCATTACAACGTTTATTACACAAATTTATTATTTGGTTTATACTTCATGAATAACTACAAATAAATAATGATTGAATTACTGAATCCCGCGCCCGATTGATGGCTCTATTGGATTTTGTTGATAGGTACTTCTGCAACTTGAACAAACGTTGAAGTATTATTGGGTAAATTGTTACACAACGGCAAATTATTACAGAACAGTTTATTATACTATCTACGCAGAAGGGGCATCTATACAGGTAAATTATTACGCAACGGTTTATTATTTACCTTATGCTTCGTGAATAACTACAAATAATTAATGACTGAATTATTGAATCCCGCGCATTTGTATGAAACTTTAATTCCCGGGCCGGCTCCAGTATCCTTTTAGGGCTTTCCTGGAGGGACATTGACCACAGAAAACAGTGATCTATGCAGAAGGGGCATCTATACAGGTAAATAATAAACCGTTGTGTATTATTCAATTCAATTCAATTCTTTATTCAAAAACATATTTAGTACATAATGAAGAATATAAGTACAGAAACATGAGAAAACCAAGTTCATGAATGGGCCCCTAAGGTCTTGACGACCCGTCCAGGGGCTGGTTGTCACTGAACTAGCTTATTAGTTTGGATCGATACTTTTAGCTGGAAACAATATATTTACAGACAATATTCAACTTGAGTGGAAAGAGAAAAAAAAAGTATATATGAATGGGTATGTAGCACCTATGCCATCCATATTCCAAGATAGTAATTACCTAAATACATAACACAGTTACAATTACAGATCAAACCTATTCAAGAAGTTAGTGTGGAGGTCAGATTTGTGCATTTGCAGCAGGTATGCGCCTATTCTTTTTTTGAATGATTTAGTCGACTGATCTGATTGTAAGGTAGTCGGAAGTGAGACGTATATTGTGGGAGGCAGCCACGGAAATTGTCTTGTGAAAAAATCAGTGGTAGGGCGGGGAACTCGAAATTAATTAATTAATTAATTTGCAACGTTTTTCGTATATTTTTGGTCGTTGTAGGTATTGATTTCACACCTGCGCATGCGCTGGCGGATGTTACAGCACAATTTTAAAACACATTTATTTTTTGAAACACATATCATGTGTTTCATCAAACACATGTCAGTACAACATATTATGGTACCTACCATCCTGGGCCTAACCCGCTCTCTACATCCGATGGTCAGCTCGGTACGACCATTCTTTCGGATAGTAATGAGCGTGGCATCGGTTTCATCTTTGCTCATGCGCAGACAAGAGTTGAAATCTGATTTCACTGAAATATATAAATGGCGTTATAATCGGGATCGATTCTGCACCCACCCTCCAGATTTCAGCTCATTATCGCCATTCATTTTGGTACGCGGTTGGATCTGAAAAAGTAAGAATACCAAGGCTCTAATTCAATCAAAATGCAACATGGTTTTGCGATTATTGTATCACACTAAATTTATAAAACTGTGTACAATCATTAAATAGGTGTCATTGTGTTTTGTTTTATTATTTTTAATAATGAACCTTTGGAATCGAGCATTAAAAAAAAAAGAAGTAACCCCTCAAAAGTTGTTATTTTCCTTTTCAAGGTATGTAGAATCAGAAAATGGATTTCAAAAATTACTGACCGTCCGCCGTACTTCGAGCTTTTCTTAGTTACCATGAACCACAACTAATGAAATTTAGTTTTTAGGTCCCATTCGGGGTCTAGTTGGTCCGCTAATCTCGTCGTTGCTAAGGGGTGTGATCTAGAAGTTGATTTCCAGCACGCCGTTGCTATAAAACTTTCAGTCGAAGGGTATTGTTTTGTTACTTTTTTTTCGAACTTGATGATTTTTTTAAGACCACCCGGAGCACTGTACGTCCAGCCGTTCGTTTGCAACGAAGCTTCGTCAACATGATCGTGAATGAAACGGTATACATCGAGCCCAGAAATCATTGCTAGGGGACAGCTGGTTATAACCACGCATGGCTGTACGAAATCGAGATGCTTGTTTCGTGATATTGTTTCATTTGATCCGTGATATTATTTCTATGCGTCATCAAAGTTTCGGCAACGAGTGACGTCATTGCACCCCCGCTTGGGCGGGAACCCCCTTGTCCTTTGTGACGTCTCTCGTTGCCAAAACTTTGAAAGGTCATAGAAAAAGAACTACTTATCGTAGGAGAGAGTGCAGCTGGTCTCAAAATTCTTAGAATGGAATCTAGTTTCATTTGAAAATGGGAAAGTAGTATAAACAGAAGTCATGTGTACTCCTCATACCCCGGCCGGCTCCTTTTTCTTTCCCCAATTTGTGAAAGCAGAAAATCGGACTCATAATCAGGGGGAAAGTTGAAACAAGAAGAGACCAGCTAGTGAGAGAAACGTGGTGTATAATATAACTGAAATGGTGTATAGACGTGGAGTGCTCTGCGATGGTCGGTTGAGCTTTTCCCAGCACATCGAGGAGCTTGCGAGTAGAGCCATACGCACTCTTAGGTTTCCTGAAAGGGAGCATCTACCTAGTAGAGAGTTCACGAGCATCAAAGCTATCGTAACGCTTTGTGAAGCACTGGTTCGCCCAATCCTCGAGTATGGCGTCAACAGTTTGGTCACCCGTGTATGCTGTGCACAAATACCGTCTTGAAAGCGAGCAAACCCTACGCTTTGTGGCTTTCATGTTGGGTATCCCGCCGGCGACGTCGACTACGATTTTTTGCGGCAGAAGTGTCACTTGGTACGCTCCAAAGGAGTAAAAGTTCAGGGTATCTCACAGTGCTCGACAGAATTTTGAACAACATCATCGACTGCCCACCGGTTCTCTCGAAGGTGATTGCATAAATATTCTTGCTCCTCGCACCGCCTCACGCTCGCCCTTTTCCTCCTACCGACTACGTGAAAAATCAACCCCTTTATTATAGACTCCCTCGGACTGCCAACCTCGTCCTAACTGTAAACCCCGACTTCGCTTTTTTCACTCCTCCCACTCCAGGCTTTGATCACCTCCTCCTCTAATAGTTATTAACTAATACTTACCTAATTTTGTATTACTGTATTATTGCTTAGACCATTGTAAGTATTTTGCTTCTCTCTGCTCCCTCGTTAGAATTACTCAGGTTTTGAGTAATTTCGTAAATGGGCTCGCCCGTAAATAAAAACATGTGGTCTAGAGTTATCCATGGGTTACATGGGCAACCCGAGTTACTATGGGTGGAATTATTTTCCGTGGATTTTTTCAGTTACAAATCTGGGCCATTGGAAAAATTAAGAAGCGATATTCAGAAAGATGGTTTGTTTGGACCACTGGGTTGTGAGGTGGGACGGTTCAACGTTTTTCACGTTTGCGCATGCGCAGTCGCTAATACTGAACTAATGCCGAGAAATTCATATGGGACCAACAAGGACCTAACCATGAACTACCATCATAATTTGAGCCAATTTGGACCTGAGTTGTGGGTTCGACGTTTTTCACGTTTGCACATACGCACTCTCCACTACCGAGCCGAATGAACGCAATTCATATGGAACCAACTAGGACCATTGGGTGTATGGCGGTTCGCAGAAATGCACACACACACACACGCACGCACGCAACACTCAACACTCAACACAGGAATTGAAATCATACCAAAAACATAATTAACACATATTTACATAATTAACAACAGTAAGAACAATGCTTTGTAGGAACTTAAGTGTGGTTTGCAACAGTAGGCAGTAGTAATTTAGGTAGGTAGGTATTAAGAATTCTGCGAGTATTTGCTGTATGTAGCTTTTTTGTTTTCCTTATTTCCTACTTCTTATTATCATCTATTCTTCGGTCTCGTCTCCTGAGGTCGGTTCGTCCAGCTAGCGTTTTCCGAATGCGCGTGAGTGTCTGGTGGTGGACCCTTCCGTGCTGGGACTGGCGTACTACCCCAGTGTGGAACATGGACAGTCATGGGCCGAGTTCGGGGGCATTGTCTTGTGAAATGCCCTAGTCCAGCACAACGCCAACAAGTAATGGGCCACCCAGTCGTTCTCTCCTGATGCTGCTCCCTTGTCTGTCCCCTGTACCGGCTAGTTCTTGAACGCGGAAAACGGGACTGCTGGTCTGGCCCTCGGTCTCATCCAACACTGAGAGCTGGTCACGCGCTGCTAGCCGGCAAGTCCCAGCGACTGGCACCTGCAGGACGGCCTGGCAGCCGTGATTCCCCGCGATCAGCTCGAACTGTAGGCAGTAAGACTCCCACTCCTCAGTACCCCCAAATTTAGTAGGCTTGAGTGTGAGCTCCTGCGTCTTTGACCCAAGCCCCTTATTCCCCACCGGCTGCGACTCAGGCATTCCCTGTCCACCAACCAACAGAACCCGCTCCGAAACGGCCCTAACGGCTTCCACGTGGCTTTGCAGTAACCGCTCCACACCCTCCAAATGCTGCTGCAACAGAAGGCGTGTGTCCCCCAAAAATGCACTCCTCTCGTCATTCGACAGGTCCATCAGCATTGTGGGAGTTGCGGCACTTGGGTAGCATTTGTGCCCTCCAGCTCGCCTATGGCGTCACTGGACTACAACTCATTGTCTTCCACCGCTCCCTCCGTCAAAACAGCAGGTGTTCGCCTGGCTGACCGGATATCCGTGACTATGGGTTATATACAGATTATCCCACCGCTGTAACCAATTTTTATAGTTTTTATCGGTAGTATAAAGTTGTACACGAATTTGAACACAGAACTGAACTTTTTTATTAGTCACCTAAACAACTAACAAATTCAACGGAGTAACTCAAACGACTAATGCAGTAACAATGTTTGACTAACTAGAACTAAAAACTGGCCCACTTTTGAAGAAAACATATTTCCGACCATCGAAATAGTGTTTTAATGTCTCTAATCACCGTTTTATTCCTACCACTTTTTGTGATAATATTATAGGATATATAGAATTGGGATCATTTTTGCCATTCCTATGAATTGTTAGCGATTTTTGACAAGAAAAAACTCACATTTTAAGCTGACGAGTTATCTCTAAGGAAGTTGATTCCACGACAGCGGACTCTCCGTCCTGTGTCGATCACTCGATCCCTCAGGTCAATATCCGCTCTCTTCCAAATGAGTTTTTCCGCCACAAATTACCTGAACCGTTTCCGATGTCATGGCTCCCCGCTGAAGCCAACTTCTTCCTCCAACCCCACCACAAAATGAATCTTTTCAATACCTCTATCACAACAATAAACAAAGATTCTGCTCTACCTCCTTGTTTCGCCTTCCATTTCCACAATGAAATTGCTCACTCGCTTTGAATTACCTAGTTCAATTCTAATTTCACTGATTATTCATATTCTGTGAACACACCTATGTATATTAGCTCAGCAAAAGTGTTTTATAACACCTCCTCAAAACTTTTTCTTTTACGTATCAATGTGCGCAGATTCCAAAAATTAAAATGTCCCTCCGCGTCCGTCGTACACCGCCCGCCGTCCGCATTATCATCCATATCTACTGTATTTTCGGTCTAAAAAATTCGTTCTTCCGCACACAGGCTCCCTTTGGGCCGTAGTTGTGTCTCGAAACTTTGCAGCCCGATCGGAATATACCCAAGGGTGTTATGTGAGAAAATTGGTGTGAAAATATGGTTTTTGTAGTAACATGAGTAGTGGTAAATGGTGTTGTAGTAACATGAGCTTATCGTTTTCCAAGTGTTTTAGAACGAGGCGGCCGAATATGAAGTCGATTTTGACCAAAGAGTGAAAAATTGAGGTTCTAACGAAGTTTCAGCCTTATATTTACGTTAAATTTTGGTCTAAAATCGACGTTCTTCCGCACACAGTTTGGCTCCCCATTTCGGAACACATTTGGGTCCTATTTGTGCTCCGAAGCTCGGCAGTCCGACCGAAATACGCCCAGGAGTGGTATGGGGGGAAAATGGGTGTAAAAATAGTGTTTTTCGAGTTTTTGTTGTTGTTGAGGTTTTAGTGAACATGAGCTTGTGAGGTATCGTTTTCCATGTTTGTTTTTTTAGGGCGAGAAACCAAATACCAAGTTGATTTTGACCAAAAAATGAAGAACTGAGGTTGTAACGAAAGTTCACCTCCCAAAATTCATTTTTTATGTGTCAAAAACTGGGAAATAATCTGAAATTACCATAAATTTGATAATAACACTAGCTTAACAGGTTAATAAAAACGGTTAAATGGCGCTATCAATGATCAAAGATAATTTTTAAAAAAAGGAAGCTCAAGTCTTATTTTTGGGGGCCAAAATTGTTGAAAACCATCAAAAATTGCGGTTTCAATTACCGACTGATTTTTAGCAATTTTTGAATAAAACTAACTGAAATTTTCGTTTTAGAAAAATGTCTCATCTTCGAACTCATCCTTTCGTTCGCGAGTAGATTCGAACATTTTGGCAAAATTCCGAATTTTTCACCTCGTAGTTTTCCATAGGTTGGTATAGGTTCTCGTAGGTATAGGTGCCTATGAAGCATTAATTCGGTACCTACAGGTATATCTCGTAATATTATTTTCCAATAATCTGATTTGTGAGCTATATTCAAGGTAAGATTCGTCATCTGATTTTAGAGATCAGGTACTCGGGATTCAGTTATGCAAGGAATCGGATTTCATCAGAGGTTTTTGTTTTATTATTTTCAATAATGAACCATTGGAATCGAGCATGAAAAAAAAAAATTCTAACCCCCCCTCAAAATTTGATGGTTTACGTTTCAAGGTATGTAGAATCCGAAAATGCAATAAAAATATTTCTCTGTCTGTCCGCCGTACGCCGTACTGACCACTTTTCTTAGTTACCATGAATCAAAATTGATGAAATTCGGGTTACAGGTTCCGTCCGGGGTCTAGTTGGTCCTCGAAGCTCGACGTTACTGTAAGTCATCAGGTTCAAAATAGGGGTTCAAAATAGGGTTCAAAATAGGGGTTGAAATTTTTGGAACGCCTATACCTTTTTTTGCGTGAATTTTTTTACGGTTTTAAATAGTTCTTGAACTTACGAGTTTTTTAAGACCACCCGGAGAATCGTACGTCCAGCCGTTCGTTCACAGTAAGGACCCGAATTTCGCACCGACAGGCACTTTCGACACCAGGGTGAATGAAATTGTATACATTTAGCCCAAATCTCGTCACCAGGGACGCACTTACAATCGGAAATTGTCCCGAGATAAAATCATTGCTAGAGGCCACCTGATTGTATTGACGAAGTATGAAGTCGAGTTGGTTGTTCTGTGATATTATTTCATTTGAAAAACGCTGCAAAGTCCTTGTCACATGGGTTTATTATTCGATTGGAGTTCTAGAGATTCTTGTTGGCAGTTAAATTTATTGTTTCTTTCATGTGGAATGATTGAATTAGCTATTACTGATGATTTTCACCAATTTTGGCCCCCAAACCATGAAATAGGTACACTTTTCTTTCCCCCAGATCATCTTTGATCATTGGTAGTGCGATTTAATGGTCTTGATTCAGCGGTTTACACTTTTTCTAATGTTAGTATACACATTGATGGTGATTTCAGACAGTTTTCCAGGTTTTTGACTAAAAAAAAAAAACAATTTTGGGAGCTGAACCAATGGTAAAACCTCAATTTCCGCGTCTTTGGTCAAAATCGACTTCATATTTGGTCTTCTCGTCCCCAAAAACATGGAAAACGATACCTCAAAAGCTCATTTTACTAACATGTTGCTAAAACGCAAAAAGTTCCTATTTTTACACACATTTTCACTCATAACACCCCTGGGTATATTCCGATCGGGCTGAAAAGTTTCGGGACACAACTAGGGCCCAAATGGAGCATGTGTGTGAAAGAACGACTTTTTTAGATCTGAAATGAAGCCTGTACACGTGATACGGCGTACGGCGGACGGCGGACGGACATTGCATTTTTGGAATCTACGCACCTTGAAACGGAAAAGAAAAAAGTTTGAGGGGGTGTTATAAAAATTTTTTGCTGAGCGAATACATAGGTGTATTATTCACAGAATAATAAACCAAAATGATGGCTCTTTTGGAATTTGTTGGTAGGTAGTGAAACTTGAACAAACGTTGAAGTATTATTGATGGGTAAATTATTATTACACAATGTTAAATCATTTCTGAACGGTAAATTATTACACAACGGTTCATTATACCATCTACGTAGAAGGGGCTGGAGTTTGTTGGTAGGTACGTTTGCAACTTTTTTCACTCCTCATCAACAATTTCTCTTCAGAACTTCATTATGTGCGTATCTTTTTGTTAGGTACTGTTTGTCATCGGCAGAATTATTTTAGCAACATTTAACTCGTGATTTAGGTAGGTATCTAGTAATGAGTACGGGGTTAGGTACTAACCTACGGAGGGTCTGCGATCTATATCATATGTATAGAATAGCACATAGGTATATTACCTATATAGAGGGTTATCTATACGGAGAGCTGTGATCTGTAACAATGGTAAATTATTACACAACGGCAAATTATTACGCAACGGTAAATTATTACACAACGGTAAATTATTACACACGGTAAATTATTACACAACGTTAAATTATTACATTAGGTACGGTAAACAATTGAAGACCCCCCCACCCCCAAGGACAATATTGGATACAATATCCTTCATTATAATCGAATTGTCTAAATTGGCGTGGTGCGCATTGGCATGGTCCGCAATAGTTCAATCAATCGTTTTATTTTGTTTTTTCAATAAATTCATTATGACTGGCCTAGGCCTTTCCAGTCACATGGGATTTCGAGTTGTGGCGCCGGCTTTTGTTTCTGTCCCAACCTCATCCGCCATTTCCAGTGTATTTTCACTCCACATCAACAGTTCCCCTTCATCACTTCATTATTTGCGTTCATTTTTGCCATTTTAGTTACTGTTTGTCATCGACAGAATTATTTTAGCAACATTTAACTCGTGATTTGGTAGGTACCTACCTATTAACGAGTACGGGGTTAGGTACTAACCTACGGAGGGTCTGCGATCTACATGATATGTATACAATAGTACATAATATGTTATATAAAGGGTTATCTATACGGAGAGCTGTGGTCTGTAACAGAAGGGTATTCTGTACAAAATAATAAACCGTTGTGCAGGGATTTGCAGCGTTTTTTTTTTAATAGATAAGAAAAGGTTCACAACCCTTGGAAAAATTACAGGTTGGAACCCGTTTCCAAAAATCAAAAATAAGTGGCATTTTCTCGCTTGTTGACCTAAGGAGGTTGGAGCAAAGCCTCGGAGGCGAAGGTTTTCAATGTTACCAACAACCAAACATTAGAAATAGCAAACCTTCAAGAACCCTTGCCGTGGCCTTCCCCGCAGTTTGATTTTGAGGACGTGTTTTCAAATTTATCTATAAATTTGTGGTTCCATCCATCCACCGTTGAGGTTCTGTACACCGTTTAAAGTGGTGCACTAGCGCTTTAACCAGGATTTGAGTTGAATTTCTAGCGGGAAATCAGAAAGTCAAATTTCACACTCGGTAAACACCTCATTATTATGTCAATAAGTTGAATTGAACGGAATTTGGCCAAAAAAGGAGATTTTGTAACCTACGAAAATCGCCCATTGGAAATAAGTGTTCAGTTTCCCGCTACACGGTGAAAGAAGTACCAATGACTGTTACATTTCATTTAGGATCCAAATGGAGCTATTCCAAAATGAAGTTCTCGAGTATGAGCATTCAGACTAAGCATTGTGTTAAACTTTATACAGAATATCACCTTTGCCATACATAATACGAGTATATATCTAAGCCCTCATGGACATGCTTCAAAGATGGGCTCCATGGGGAAGAAATGACATCAAGAGTTAGGGTTTACTTTTTACTCCTAATAAAAAAGAAATTCAAATTTCACACTTGTTTTCTGCCTAGGCTTTCCGGCATAATCACCTCATTATGTTGTCAATGAGTGTTAATTTCCGTTATTGAACAGAATTTGGTCAGAAAAAAGGAGAATTTGTAACCCACGAAAATTTCCCATTCAAAGCGAGGGGAAGGGTACCAGGACAGCTCAGCAACGCTGATGGCAGGAGGAGCCTACACTAGCTCCACCTAGCGTCGGTCGTTGGAACTGCAAGATTTTTTTTCCACCGTTTTTTCTGCGGTTTTTTTTGTGCCACGAGTGCCACTGTTTTCTTCACATCCTAATATTACACTCACTTCGATTCAATTTGTCATCTCGATAAGAGATGCTTCTTCTGATTTGTTTTTCTCTGTCAGTTATCTGTTTTCTGATTTGTTATCACATTCGCTTTCTCTGTCAGTTTTAAACTTTTTTGTTTCAAATTTTGCCCGTTTTGCGTTCAGTCCGGTTCCGATGACAGATTTGTATTTGTGGTACCTACGTGCATTTTGTCCTGTTTGCTGTTTGTGGATTGATCGGCGTCAACACACAGATAACTACCTAGCTTCTAGTCAATAGCTTCTCCATTCAAGATTCAGGGAGCTGCCAGCCGACTGGTCATTGTTTTGCTGTATTTTAGTTTACTATATTTTTGGAGGACATGAATTCGGTGGCTAATTCGTAGTAGAAATTGCCGACGTTTTCGTACGACGGTAGTGTGTTGATTAAAAGAGATAACCTATGCTGAATATCACTGCTATCAGTAAATAAGGGAATATCAGTAATATCAGTAAATAAGGGAAGGGTATTGATGCCTTGGGGTATTTTGTTGACGTATCTGTTGGTTTTGTGTTCTGGTCTGGTGCCCCAACGTTTTCAGACCCCACGTACCGCTACTGGTTCGGAACCTGCAACATCATGTCAATAATTATTATACTGATTTCATCTAGTACCAGGCACTGTTAATCTAGCAGTGAGGCTGAACACCGAAACCGGTTATCAATGCAACCAACTAACACTACCCAGTGACGCATGAGTTATTCAGCTTGCTCTTAAAAATGAGAAGGAGATTCCATTCAATATCATTCAGCGATCATGCGTGGTACAATACGTGCGTCCATGAGGATGCGGACTGCAGCCTTCACATTGTAAAGTCGAGCGAATTTTGAATTTTGTAGAGAGGTAATGGATGAGTTTAGGCGAGGACAATAGTTGTTTGTTCTATTTAAATAGGTCTGCTGTTTAGGAAACAATATTTGGAGTGCTGCGAGATAAGGAAATCACATGTGAGGAGCGGAGGCAGTTGAGGAGACGGTGCCGCTTTGAGTGGGTTTCCTTGAGAGGGGCCCAGTAAAATTGACACTATCATCGGAAACTCCTCAAATTCTCCGATGACGCGCGGAAAAAACTATTCGCGGGAGGATGTGCAGGAGTTCATACAGAAGCGGATGGGTCCGCAGCATCTGCCTATGACTATAGTTCTTCCGATGACTCTCATCTACGCCGCCATCTTCATCACCGGCGTCGTCGGCAATTTGGCCATTTGTCGCGTCATCGCCAAAAACCCGTCGATGCAGACCACCACCAACTACTACCTTTTTAGTTTGGCAGTTTCTGATCTGTCGCTCCTCATACTGGGTAAGTCCCTAAACCAATCTCCCTACCAGTGTCCCTAGTACTGATAGTAGTACTAATATCAGTACTAGGGGTACTGTAGTAATACTTGTAATATGTAATATTGCAAGGGGCCTCAGCAAAAGGAAATACTGGACAGCGTGGCGAAAAAGGGGTTTCCAGCTAAAATCTCAGCTTATTAACAGGGAATAACAAAAACACCCCAAAAATGCATAGCCACTGAAGTCGACCATACTGGGTTCCATAGAAAATACCTATGTACTGTGAATCATTACACAACGGTTTATAAATTTTCTATCTGTATAGATTCCCCTTCTGCGTAGATCGCTGATTTCTGTGGTCAGTATATCAGGGAAGCCCTAAATCGAGTACTGGAGCCGGTCGAGGAATTGTAGATTCATATATATGCGGTCTATTATTATTATTTTTGTTTTTTTGTTCATGAAGCATAACGCTTATTCAAGCTAAAAAGATACCTATCAACAAAATCCAAAATAACCATCATTCATCAGATGGAATAATAATTATCGGAGAACAATTTCATACAGCCTGTCAGACTTCAGCTGGTGTCGATTGGTCTAGGGTGGGAGAAATATCACCATCAGTCCAATCGACCACAACAACCTCGTTGATTCTCCTATCGGTGAAACGATGGAGCGACGGGCAGTCGATGCGTTGCCTCCTCGTGTGAACTATCGAACTACCGTCGCCCCTCATCGAGTTCATTCCAATTTCATTTTTTTACGTCTTTTATCGGTGCGTGAGTCCAGGTGGTTGATTTTCAGGACATTTTCATTTTATTTTCCAAAAGAGGTCTTTCCGTTTTTTATTTTCTAGGTAGGCAAATGTTTGCTAATATATTTATTGCTACGAGTAATATGTTTGTAATTAGTTGTGTATTAATGGACAACCATGTCTGACACAGAAATAAAGAGTTTATTATTCTTATTATTACTTTATTTTTCACTAAGAGATATTTTTCACCAAGAGACATATTTTTTTAAATTTTCAACAGCCCCCAAAAACAAGAACGTTTCCCTTACGCTAAGATATATCCTATTCGGGGAAAATCTTAACAAGCCATGCGTGATTATAATCAGTTGTTCCTTAGCAATGATATTTATCTAGGATGCATGTATACCGTTTATTTCACGATCATGTTGACGATGCTTTTCGGGGCCTTACTGTGAACGAACGGCAGGAAGTAGGTACAGTGCTCCGGGTGGTCTCAAAAAATTCTCAAGTTCGATATCTATTTGAAAACGTAAAAAATTCGAGATAACAGCGCCCTGGAAATTTCAAATTTTTCACCCCTTAGAGATGGCTGACAGTAACGCCGAGCTTACGGGGTAAGCGGTTTTACAGGAACATGGAGTTATTTCACAATCAGCGCTATTATAAGAAAATTCCCTTTTTGCCTCACTTTGCACCGGTACCTGAATATAAACACCTCCATTTTCGTTTTGCGTACAGTTTTCTGAGTCAATTATTGTTGCACGTGTTCGCGTATTATAAAAATAGCGTTTGACGTTTAACGTAACTTGAAATAACGAAGAGTGGCCACAACTCCATATTGCTTCGTTTTACCCTCAGTTGACGCAGAAATCGCCACAGGTACGTCCTCACTGGGACTTCCAATATAAGTAGGAAACATTCGACACGCAAGATACATCTTAACATACACCCTCTTACAGGCCCTACAGCCGCCATTTATCTTATTGACACGGGTAGCATTTGTTTGATCTATCTGGATACTGTCACAAACGTTGGAAGTCATTAATAACCTTCCAAACATGAGGAGGCAAACGCAAGTTTAATTTTGAGTGGGAAGCAGGAAACTAGGTAGGTACGTGAAATCGTTTAGGGAAACCTTAGGTTCGTTTTGGAAAAACTGTCGTGAACTTCTTTGCCTGAATGATTTTATAAATCAAGTTTATTGGAAAATAATGTTTGAACCTCTGATTCGTGTTTTATTTCTCTCTTCTTCACTGTGTCTCATTCACCTAATATGTTCATACCAAACTTTGGGTTGGTTCACTGGTAGAAACTGATAAATTGGGTAGAAGGACGACGAGACAAGAGTGAGTCGAATGTACCCCACCAAGCGGGCACATTCGACGATTTCTGCGCTTTCTGATTTCGATTGCTCAAAAATATGAATAAAATTATTGGAGGAATTCCTGTATTTTGTCTTGTGGGAAAATATAGAATACAAGGAATTTTTTATTAACTGACTTCTAAAAAAAGGAAGGAAATCTTTTTTCAAGTTTTCTTTTTTCAGTTTTTCAGTAAAAAACTACTAAAAAATCGCACAAGCAAAGCAAGAAAGTTTACCAAAAAAGTTTAAAAAAAGGAATTCAAAAAAGCTCTATAAAATTAAGAAGTAGGTAAAGAATAATTTTTATGCTGAACAAACGTACACAATTTATTCAAAGCCAATACAACGAAGTTTTTAAAGTCGGCGCCAAATTTCAAATAAAAACCCCACTCACAGCCTTCATATTGTATCCCTTGGTTTTTATACATTTTAGTTCAGTTAGGCACCGACTTCAAAAACTTTGTTGTATTGGCTTCGAATAAATTATGTACGTTTGTTCAGTATAACAATTATTCCTTTTTTTGGTTTTATACAAGTTTTTTTGTTACTTTTTTTATTTTATTTTATGAAAAAATGTTGACGCGGGCAGTCTCGAGCGATTTTCTTCCACCTGTACCAACCTCTTCGCACCATTACCCCCGTCTCACTTGGGACCATTAGGATCGAGCCTGCATGCCTCTGGAAGCTATTTGGCAGTAAGAGCCAGCAAAGTCAGCTCTGGTAGTAATTTGAGATGAAAATACTTAGTCTGCCGAAACTTTTCAACCATAACCTCACACCAACAGTCTATAAGCGACTGAAATGTGGTTTATCCCGTTGAATAACGTTAACCCGAGTTGACTCGTCGTCAAGGTTGATCCATAGGAATACCGGCTTCCTCCGCTGCAGTATCCCATGGAGCACTCAAATCTTTCCACCGACCCTCGTTCTAGCATGGTCGACTTGCAATTTGTATCAGGGTTTTGGGAAGGTCTGGTGAAATTGGCGTCATTTTCACGGACTGATTGGGACTCTGAGGATATTTTGGGAGGGTGAGTCAGCAAAGACAGCTTATAGGTAAGCGGTGTTACATGGTTCGATATCTATTTAAAAACGTGAACAATTCGAGATAACGTCGCCCTGGAGATTTCAAATTGCTCACCCCTTAGAGATGACTGACAGTAACGCCGAGCTTCGCGGACCAAATTTGCAGCGTTTTCAATCTGCTTCCTCATTATACAAATTCTAGTGAAGGTGAAAAATCGAGCAGGTATCCATAGCTTTCACCTGATCTAGATGTTTTGTTTTCATTATTTAAAAAACTAAGCGCTTTTTCGGGGTTTCGTGATATTTAAACGCGCTCTAGCGCCTAAACCGTGCAAATTTGTATAATATTTTCCTGCCTTTAATTTTGTATAGTTATAGATTGTTTTGTTGTTGAGCCAATAGTTTTCGAGATTTAGAGAAAAATTGAAAAATCGCGATATTTTCCCGGTTTTTGCGTTTTATGAAAAACGCAGATTAGATACGAGGTGGCAAAATCCAGAATCTGATTCAGCACCCCAAAAAACATAAACTGTTCAGAAAAAAAAACTTACATAATTTTTTTATGAGACTGCTGTTTACGAACCCCTGTTGCTGGACTATCATAATGTCACGTCCGGTGAACGCTGCAAATAAAGCTCCTTCCCTGTTTGATGGTCGCGGCCAGCGACTTTGACTTTTTCCGGTAGACAGTTTGTTTTATATGAGCTCGCGTTTGCAGCCTGCTCATTTTATCAAGAGTCCTCCGAGTTATATTATGTGATAGAGATTTTGACGATCCCTCCACTCCTCAGTAGAAACGAGTGAGTAGTGGAAAGTTACCTAGGAAATAAAAATACGGCAAAGCATAGAACACAAAAAATGTTTCAAGAGAAGAGGGGGGTTCATGTTCCGTCCAATAAAAAAATGAATAGAAAAATTCCAGTTATGCAGCATGGCTTAAGGAGCAAATTTTCAAAGAAATAGTTTGGGAAATTTGTTTTATTTTTATGTACCTATTCATTAAATACCATTTATTTACAACAATTTGTGAATAAGTAGTACAAAAAAAGTATTTGATACTTCACTGCGGATTTGGAAACAAAAATATGGTACAGGTCATGAGTGAAATAGATACGCAGTTACTGATCTCCATAGTTTAAGAAAATGGTCTGGAGATCAGGAGTTAAATAAATACCAGAAAAACATGATGAGTGCAGCCATCCATGCATGATAATTAAATTAAGCAATTAAGAATTAGAACTAATGGAATAGGTGCATAAGTATAAGGATATGCAAGTAAAAGATGGAAACATAGGAGCACAAAATGTGAAAGAAATTACTGAATAAAGCTCAAAAGGGAAATAAACATATCATTTTGATACTGATGTTTAAAAATAACGTTAGCATAATTTTTAAATTTACTGAAATTGTCAATTAGCTTAATATGTAGAGGCCATTTTGTAAACACCTAGTACCTGAAAAAGAAAATCGTCTCTTGAAAAAATTCAAATTTAGGGTGAGGGATCGGTATCATAATGACTGAATTAGATTGTGTAAAATACCGTGTAAACAAGGGATATACGGAAGATAATACGTGATGTAGTATTCGTGAAATTCAGCCACATAAGTAAGCCGAGAAGGGAGAACATTTAGTTCGGAAAATGAAGGTTTAGATGGGCTTCGGTAACCAGATCTGAAAATACCGCGTAATCCTTACTTAATTGCCACCTCAACTGCTCATTGAGAATTGAGAATTTAAGTTAATGGTCATCTGCCAGAGCACTTAATACGGCCTGACTAGCCACCTGTTGAGACCAGGGTGGCACGCTATGCCGGGAAAATTATGTCAAAAAATCATTTTTGGCTGTTTGGAACCCAACAAAAATTGTAATTTTGATCATCAGTGCCAGCTGAACGCGCTGAAACTACTCGCAATCGATTAACCGACCAACAAAACATGATGAACGACACCTCACATGCCTACATAAATATAAAATATGCAATTTTTAGGATTTCGGAGTACAATTTTGTAAATTTGGTATGCTTCGTGTATTTAATCGGACTGGGACCAGTAGCAATCAATTCAGCACCGCAAAAAGATGACCGACACACACCACATGCCTATGCGGCTGAAATCCCTTTTGTTTTATGGACCAAAAATTTGTAAATTTGGACCGCTGCGCACAGTGCGATCGGGATGCGTTACGAACTCATCATTACTCTTGCGGAGACGGATTTTTCTGCGCAAGCACGAATTTTTAACCATGGAAATTGAGGGAATTATCTTGCGGAATGACACACACACCGCGCGCGCGAAAAGTGAAAATTTATAATTTAGATCTGCATTAATAACAGCTGCATTTTCTTCGAAAATTTGCTAAATTTTCCTAATGATCCATACAAAGCTTTTTGTCGGTTGTGCAATATAAGGCGATCACTTGCGGATTATCTAATTTTAAAAGACACCCCAGAGCCAACCTCTTGATCGCTTTGGAATACCATCAGGTCCCGCTTGATGAAAAAGTGAAAGATGCTAAGTTGTGTCATTCGGCGATGACGACCGAGCATATTAACTACTGTACCTACCTTTGTCAATCTTTCACATTATAATATAGTAAGTTGTTATTATTATTATTATGATTCAATCATTACCTACCTATACCTCATTATGTTCCATATTATCAAGTGTTGTGTGTATTATCTTACGTGTTATTTCGTAAACGTTTTTACAACAGATTTGTTCTGTTTCGATGAACTGAGGTTTGAAGGGAGCGATTAAGACAGGGGGATCGGGGAACGAGGCTGTAAGATTGTTCCAAATATGATCTAAGAGGATGTACGATACACGATTTTCAATGATTTGGTATACGATACTCTCTAGCTAATCCCAGGCATACAACACTGATTTGCTGATGCTCGTCGGCGTTCCCGTTTGTTGTCGTTACCTGAGGTGTCCGCTGGTTCAGTTTTTGCTTCAATATTTGCGCAAGAAGTGAGTGAAACAAAAAAAAGATGCTTTCTGAAATATTTTGGTCCCCTGTCTGGCGGTCGGTCTGTCTGTGGTCAATTCTTGTCCCGAGTAAAACAATATGAAATTATGGTCCTGTTTTGATGAAATTTTCAGGGATTGTGCGAGTTAGCCCCTATACGGTTCCCTGTGAATTTCATTGTAATCGGAGCAATGGTAGCGTGAACGCATGCGCAAACGTGAATTTCATGAAACAACAATTTCTCAGTTCCTAATGGACCGATTCAGCTCAAATTCGGAGGGTAGTTGCGGATGGCATCAAGACGATTGCGTATGAATTTCGTCGTGATTGGATTAGTAATAGCCACTGCACATGCGCAAACCTGAAATTCGTTGTCCTACTATACGTTCATGTTACAATAAGTGAGGAAGCTATACTGCCCACCCAAAATAGCTGAAGGTTTTATGTTTAGGTAACGAGGTACCTGTATATAATATACGTACCTATATATGCCTCGTAGAAAATTGCTCAACGGTGGCTCACTCATTCAACCTTCAGCTAGTCGCGCCCATCTTTCGCCTCCTAACTGTGATGTGCTTACCCGTTTTGGTTTATTATTCTCTGAATAATACACCTATGTATTCGGTTCACTCTTGTAACTGTCTCCGACCAATACACATAAAGGATTCATCTATCTATCTATCTATTATCTATCTATTCGGCTCAAAAAAAATTTTTTGAACACCCCCCCCCCCCCCCCCACATGTTTTCTTTAACGTTTCAAGGTGAGTAGATTCCAAAAATTCAATGCCCGTCCGCCGTCCGCCGTTTCATCGATATCCACCTTAATTTTCGGTCTAAAAAAAAATCATTCTTTCGCACGCCAGCTCCATTTGGGCCCTGTTGTGTCCCCTATCTCGACAGCCTGATTGGGAAACACCCAGGGGTGTTATGGATGAAAAATTGGTGCAAAATTAGGAAAGTATTTCGATTTATTATTCTCTGAATAAAACAGCTACGTATTCGGTTTGGAAATTTTCCTTGGAACCGCCTCAAATTTGTTTCTTTCACGTTTCAAGGTGCGTAGATTCCAAAAATGCAATGTTCGTCCGCCGTCCACCTGATCATCGATTTCTACCTTAATTTTCGGTCTAAATAAAATCGTTCTATCGCACACAGGCTCCATTTGGGCCCTAGTTGTGTCCCCTATCTTGGCAGCCCGATCGGAAAACACCCAGGAGTATTATGGGTGAAAAATGGGTGCAAAATTAGCTATTTTTGAGATTTCAGTGAACTTGGGCTTGTGAGCTATCGGTTTTCATGTGTTTTTTTAAAGGCTGAGGAGACCAAATATGAAGTTGATTTTGACAATGAGTGAAGGATCGAGGTTCTAACGAAATTTTAACTCTCAAAACTCAATATTTATGGTATTAGTTATGTCCGCTAGTGTAAGAAGTAATACTACCATGCCCTCCGGAGGACTCTGTCGTCACTAGCTGGTTGAGTACTGCATGTGAGCGCTTTTGACGTAAGGACATCATCATCATCATGTCCTTACATCAAATATCCTTACATCGATGTCTTTACATGGAGTCCTTACATCGAAAGCGCTCTCCTCCAGTACACAACCAGCTAGTGACGACGGACTCCTCCGGAAGGTATGGTAATATTTAACATTTATGGGTCAAAAACCTGTGAAATGCCTGTAATCACCAGAAATTTGTATAATAACTCAGGATTTAGTATTAAAAGGTGAATCAAGGCAATTCAGTGACAATTTCACTGATCGAAAATTATTTGTCAGCAACCTAATATTCGAGTTTAAAACCGTCAAATTAGCTTTGTGGGTCTCTTCACTGAGGTCCCAAACGTGCCGTATTCAGTCGAGAATAATAAGACCATGTGATAAGGACTTTTCCCCCTTTTCATGCATTCATGCAGTGTTTTTCCCCTTGATTACATTCATAGAACCGTATTTCCACATGATGCTCATAATTAATTCAGTTTAAACTAATGAATTAGTTTGTGGTAGTAGTAGTGGTAGAAGTTATAGTAGTAGGTGCCATATATGGAAAAGATCGTGGTTCAGTGAGGATCTGCGTAACATACCAAGATACAGTCATCAACTAACACCGTTCAATAAATTATCAAATATGTGACATCAATCTATCAACACCAATGATCAGTCAACAAAATCCTAACCGCTCGTGATACCCGAAGTTTTAATTCGCCTTCCACCAGCTCATCGATACTAAATTATTGGCTGGAAGAGCCCGTTATTGAAGGAACCGGCAGGGAACGCATGCACTTTTTTTTTAAAGCCCCATCGTTGATCGATTTGTTATGGAATCCGACGCACCTATAATGCCTTTGTTGGGTCTTTCCGAACGTGTTTGCCAGACCAGATCAGTTAAGGAAAGTTGTAATCGAATCAAACCGATCGCGGATTCGTTCGAATGAAAAAGGGATGAAAGGCAGGGAAATTGGCTTGAGTTCGCTCCTTCTAAGTCAATTGAAACTACCCCTAATGAGAGCCCGTTTTCCAACCTCAATACTTAGGGAAACCTTGTACTCACGCTAGAACCGTCATCATTAATTTACATCCTTCAAAATTAACATTTCCGTTCAAACATTGCGGTTCAGACATCAGGAACGAATTTGGTTTCATCTCTGAATGTGTCAGATTCCTTGTAACCACCGCCACGTAATGCCGAACTTTGGTGAGGCTTCTTACTTAGAATGCAGCGACATTTGCGGGTGACTAACTACCTATAATACGTATATAATTATGTATGTCTGTACCGCAACACAAGCCGCAATTTGGGGAATTTTGACTTGCATTTTTGAGGGTAAACTTCTTAGACCTCCAGAATTTTCTGTGTACTTTTAGGTGACACAATGGTGCCAAGTAATGGCGTCGCGTTGGCACGAGTGGTGTCATTTCTCAGAAAAATGTGTGTTGGGTAGTTTCTCATGTTTTCCAGGATGCTGAATCGAATCGAATAACTTTCGAAGCTCTATATCAATCATCCTTAGATCGATCGATAAATATTTAGCCATAAGACGTGTGACGGTATATGGAAATCCAGTCCAATTTTATATTGGATCCGGGCTGTTTCCCGATCTTTTTGACACGCGGCTGATGGGGCGGTCGATTCGCAAAAATTAATCTTAAGCTCCTGGAAGCATTGCGTAATAGTCAAACAAATGTCACTCCAGGGGCAGCTGTCACACTGCCTCCCTACCTTTCTGGGTTGGAGAGGGGGACTACGCTGTATGGGCGGTTAGTTATACCTCCTCATCCATTACTTGGTAGCAGAGCGTGGTTCGGCGGGTATACGCTGAAATTCACCATACCCTCTCTACTCATTTTATGGGTATTTCCATAAGGAATTTCTACCCAGAGATTTCCAGAAGGAATTTCTACCCAGAGATTTCCAGAAGGAAATCTCATATTTATAAACCCCTTTGTGTATGAACATTGTATTGGCCAATTATCACATATTTAAGTTTTCTTCAGCCATTGTGCTGTTATTCTAATTAAGGCGCTCAATGCCTGGCTTTCACTGCCACCCAACTTTATTTATTTTATCTTTAAGGCACTCAATTTGAAGAAGATTAAGCGGAAGTTGAGCCTATTTTTAAAACTGCGTGAACGAGTGGTGCCGTCTGTCAGAAAAATTTGTTTAGGCCCCCAGAATTTGCTGTAACAATTTTCTTGTGCAACCTCAACAGCGTGAATACCCATGTAAACAATGGCTTGTTATTCCTTAAATTACCCCCTTCCTTCCAATAGACCCCCCATTCCCTTGACCATTTCCTTTAATAGACTTGGGAACACTTATGTATGTATAGCTAACAACAATCTGGTACCACCTTCAAATAATTTGCTTGTCCTTTGTAAATAAAATAAATAAATTCATCATCCCTGATGTCGGTGATAATCCATTCAAGCTTATCAGTGATACGCGCGTATCACTGATTTTAAGCTCTCCTGGTTATTGAATTGGCCGTGGGTAACTGTACTCAAATATTCCTGCACCGTATCCTTCTAATGGCACACATCCTTTTAGGTCCACCTGACTGCAGAGGGAAACCGGGCATCTACCATGAAATTCACCTTGGGGCCAGCAAGTGAGAAGGTCAGCGGCAGATGGTCGGATACGGCACCGAAGCAACAGTGAAATCGCTGACAACGTTGAGGGCCCTCATCTGGATGCACAGAAGATCTATAACTGAGTTACCCCTCGCACTCAAACACGTAATTCGACCTGAGGATCCCAAGGTGTCCTATTCAAAATCACCAGACCCATGTTGTCACAGGGATCCAACAGCTTCTTGCCTCTTCCATTAATAACTGAGTCCTTGGAGTTTCTCTTCACCATGTAGGGGTCCGTATGCTCTTCTAGGTCACTTCAAAATTCCGGCACTGGACCTATCCTTTCGTTGCTACCGCCAGCTACCAGAAAGATGGGATAATTATTCATAGTCAGCATCTGTTCCAACTTTTAAGACTCCTCATTCCAGATCGCATCTCTAAGGTAGACTGGAACCATGACTACAGTTGAATCTCCCCTGCATTGGACAACCTTGATTCCATTTAGTTCGCGAAATTAGCAGAATTGCTCACTGTCTTAGAACGAACACCATAGAGATGCTCTCATACGCCTTAACGAATCTGGACACACGTATTGCCGGACTCCAGAGCAATCTGTACCCAGGAAACCTATTACAATGATATATCTTCCTGTGTTGCATGAGTTTCAAATAAAATGAATATATCACAAGTACATACAAAATCGGAAAAGTGATTGACCATCAAGCTTATTTTTCATACCACAAACATTATAAACCGTGCACTTCACTTCCCCTCCACCATGATCAGTCGGCGCTTCTCCTCCAGATCCCTCCTCGTTTCCTCGATTAACTAGACTCTGATTTTTTCGCTCCTTGTTACCGGTGTCCAGCCCCAGGCGATCCACCACGTCCGACAGGTCCAATTTCAATTTTTCCATCAGCACTCGTACTCCATCCTCACCCCTCATTGTCTGCATCCCCCCCCCCCCTCCCATATCCCACACAAATGGGATATCATTCACCACTAATGTATCCCGTTTGAAAGATGTAATCGCATCCTTCTTGTGCTTCAATAACTTTTTGTTTATGAACGACAGTTTGCCTCTTGATATTCTGTCCTCCTGCGAGTAATCTCGATGCACGAAAAAACCAGTGCCCTTCAGGCAAGAAAGTTCAGTCATAGCAAGGGTGACATCATCTCCTCTAACAAATTCAATGAGTATTGGTCTCCTGCTTACGCCCTGCTTGCCTAGTGGAAATGCCCTGCATATACGAACCACCTCCTCAATACGCAAGACCTTAATTACGGTAGTGAAGTCACCATTCCGATGCTCAATGCCACAAAATACCTGATCATTTCTTCTCATGGTCCTGTCATCAACATTGAGCCAACCAGGCAGATTATCAATCCTTTTACGGAGCCAACTGTTTTATTTTTTAAGGAGAGCTATCTCCGCAGTAGTTAGTGCTAGGTCCTGTTTCGTCGCAAGTCCTTTCGAGTCAGTCACACTCGAAAACAATTCCTCTAGTTCATCAACAGATAACTCCCCAACCTTCCCCTCCAAAACCATACTATTCAACATTTGCTTTTTTGGGCGTTTTTATTCGTTACTATCAGGAAAACTTCAGGTTCTTTTAGGAGTGTTATCTGAACGAGGGGTGAAGAACTTCGAACCCGTGAAACTATCAATCCGTGGCGTTATAAAATTGAAATCGATTTCGATGAAAACCGAAGCAAAGAAATCTGATCACACGAGGTAACTACGGTACCGGAGTGATAAATCTCAAAGTTGTATAAAAAAAATTTAGGTGGTCCCACTAGGTACTCCCGAAAATAGTCACAGAACACAAGGAGCAGAGACGAGATGTGCTCTAAACGCCGACGGGGACGGAACTATATATATATTTGTTTATGTGTCCCTCCAGACGATATCTGTCCTTGAGTACATGATACAAATTTCAAATTTCGCCAAAACGTTTCTATTGCCAAACAAAAGAATGAGTTCGCAGATGAGAAATTTTTGAACATTCTAAGGGGGTAAAATTTGAGTTTTTAGGGGTCAAAAATCGGTAAAAACAGCTAATATTGCGAATAACTTATATAAAGCCACTGAAAGTGAATGAAAGGGTGAGTAAAGACAGAAAAATCCAATTTCAGTAGTTTTTCATAAAGAATAGGTGTCAAATTTTGTAAAAAAATTTGGGTCAAATTTAAATTTATACTACGGGTGAAAAATGGGTAAAAATGGCTAAAATCACGAAAAAAATTATATAATTTTACGAAAAGTGGTATGATTTCTCGCTATATCATCTTTTCACACAATAGCACGAATTTTCAAATGCAGTATGCATGACTGGAACTTTTTTTTGTCGGTTCATTATTATTGTTAGTACGACTCATGATAAAAAAAACGGCGTAGAAAACGAGTGGTGCCGTCTGTCAGAAAAATTTGTTTAGGCCCCCAGAATTTGCTGTAACAATTTTCTTGTGCAACCTCAACAGCGTGAATACCCATGTAAACAATGGCTTGTTATTCCTTAAATTACCCCCTTCCTTCCAATAGACCCCCCATTCCCTTGACCATTTCCTTTAATAGACTTGGGAACACTTATGTATGTATAGCTAACAACAATCTGGTACCACCTTCAAATAATTTGCTTGTCCTTTGTAAATAAAATAAATAAATTCATCATCCCTGATGTCGGTGATAATCCATTCAAGCTTATCAGTGATACGCGCGTATCACTGATTTTAAGCTCTCCTGGTTATTGAATTGGCCGTGGGTAACTGTACTCAAATATTCCTGCACCGTATCCTTCTAATGGCACACATCCTTTTAGGTCCACCTGACTGCAGAGGGAAACCGGGCATCTACCATGAAATTCACCTTGGGGCCAGCAAGTGAGAAGGTCAGCGGCAGATGGTCGGATACGGCACCGAAGCAACAGTGAAATCGCTGACAACGTTGAGGGCCCTCATCTGGATGCACAGAAGATCTATAACTGAGTTACCCCTCGCACTCAAACACGTAATTCGACCTGAGGATCCCAAGGTGTCCTATTCAAAATCACCAGACCCATGTTGTCACAGGGATCCAACAGCTTCTTGCCTCTTCCATTAATAACTGAGTCCTTGGAGTTTCTCTTCACCATGTAGGGGTCCGTATGCTCTTCTAGGTCACTTCAAAATTCCGGCACTGGACCTATCCTTTCGTTGCTACCGCCAGCTACCAGAAAGATGGGATAATTATTCATAGTCAGCATCTGTTCCAACTTTTAAGACTCCTCATTCCAGATCGCATCTCTAAGGTAGACTGGAACCATGACTACAGTTGAATCTCCCCTGCATTGGACAACCTTGATTCCATTTAGTTCGCGAAATTAGCAGAATTGCTCACTGTCTTAGAACGAACACCATAGAGATGCTCTCATACGCCTTAACGAATCTGGACACACGTATTGCCGGACTCCAGAGCAATCTGTACCCAGGAAACCTATTACAATGATATATCTTCCTGTGTTGCATGAGTTTCAAATAAAATGAATATATCACAAGTACATACAAAATCGGAAAAGTGATTGACCATCAAGCTTATTTTTCATACCACAAACATTATAAACCGTGCACTTCACTTCCCCTCCACCATGATCAGTCGGCGCTTCTCCTCCAGATCCCTCCTCGTTTCCTCGATTAACTAGACTCTGATTTTTTCGCTCCTTGTTACCGGTGTCCAGCCCCAGGCGATCCACCACGTCCGACAGGTCCAATTTCAATTTTTCCATCAGCACTCGTACTCCATCCTCACCCCTCATTGTCTGCATCCCCCCCCCCTCCCATATCCCACACAAATGGGATATCATTCACCACTAATGTATCCCGTTTGAAAGATGTAATCGCATCCTTCTTGTGCTTCAATAACTTTTTGTTTATGAACGACAGTTTGCCTCTTGATATTCTGTCCTCCTGCGAGTAATCTCGATGCACGAAAAAACCAGTGCCCTTCAGGCAAGAAAGTTCAGTCATAGCAAGGGTGACATCATCTCCTCTAACAAATTCAATGAGTATTGGTCTCCTGCTTACGCCCTGCTTGCCTAGTGGAAATGCCCTGCATATACGAACCACCTCCTCAATACGCAAGACCTTAATTACGGTAGTGAAGTCACCATTCCGATGCTCAATGCCACAAAATACCTGATCATTTCTTCTCATGGTCCTGTCATCAACATTGAGCCAACCAGGCAGATTATCAATCCTTTTACGGAGCCAACTGTTTTATTTTTTAAGGAGAGCTATCTCCGCAGTAGTTAGTGCTAGGTCCTGTTTCGTCGCAAGTCCTTTCGAGTCAGTCACACTCGAAAACAATTCCTCTAGTTCATCAACAGATAACTCCCCAACCTTCCCCTCCAAAACCATACTATTCAACATTTGCTTTTTTGGGCGTTTTTATTCGTTACTATCAGGAAAACTTCAGGTTCTTTTAGGAGTGTTATCTGAACGAGGGGTGAAGAACTTCGAACCCGTGAAACTATCAATCCGTGGCGTTATAAAATTGAAATCGATTTCGATGAAAACCGAAGCAAAGAAATCTGATCACACGAGGTAACTACGGTACCGGAGTGATAAATCTCAAAGTTGTATAAAAAAAATTTAGGTGGTCCCACTAGGTACTCCCGAAAATAGTCACAGAACACAAGGAGCAGAGACGAGATGTGCTCTAAACGCCGACGGGGACGGAACTATATATATATTTGTTTATGTGTCCCTCCAGACGATATCTGTCCTTGAGTACATGATACAAATTTCAAATTTCGCCAAAACGTTTCTATTGCCAAACAAAAGAATGAGTTCGCAGATGAGAAATTTTTGAACATTCTAAGGGGGTAAAATTTGAGTTTTTAGGGGTCAAAAATCGGTAAAAACAGCTAATATTGCGAATAACTTATATAAAGCCACTGAAAGTGAATGAAAGGGTGAGTAAAGACAGAAAAATCCAATTTCAGTAGTTTTTCATAAAGAATAGGTGTCAAATTTTGTAAAAAAATTTGGGTCAAATTTAAATTTATACTACGGGTGAAAAATGGGTAAAAATGGCTAAAATCACGAAAAAAATTATATAATTTTACGAAAAGTGGTATGATTTCTCGCTATATCATCTTTTCACACAATAGCACGAATTTTCAAATGCAGTATGCATGACTGGAACTTTTTTTTGTCGGTTCATTATTATTGTTAGTACGACTCATGATAAAAAAAACGGCGTAGAAAACGAACACGGCACTTGACAGGCGATTGACGGATTGGCACTTGGCAGCACTAAATGACCTTGTTTTGTTATAACCTCATTACACCACTGCCTTGTTTATACGGAACATATATAGCACCAGCTGGCGTTAATCGTGTTTAGTGAAGTTAGTTGTGGTTAGTATAACCAAGATTAGCGGAAACCATGATTAGCAAGATGGAATCCAAACTATGTTAATCACGATTAAAGGATTCGGTTTACTCTAAACGTGATTAGCCTAATCGCGATTAGTGAGCTGGTGAAATCAGGCCCAAGACTGATGATTTCATGGATGACTGTAATAAAGGACTGAACTGACGAATCGACATGCTAATCGTTGTAAATGCGGACTGTGACGTAGCACATCCACTGCCATCTCTTTATAATATACTAGCTATAGCCGGCATGCCTTGCAATGCCACCCAAATAAGGAAAGTGTTTCTGTTTCAATTTTGTTTAATGAAATTCTTTTGGATACAAATGTTTTTTCCGTCTGGTGCGTACACGAAATCAGGTTTTCCGACGGGCGAGCCATATTCCTAACATGTGTAAAAGACTCGCGCGTCCAGATAGCAAAATGTTTTTACTAATTCAGAAACCTTCGTGGGCTTGTACAACTCACCAAACTTTCGTCGCAATTGGATGAATGATGCGAGGCAAACGAAAGTACATTCTTTTGCATATTACAAAAATATCATAAGATTTCAGTAGCTATAATTTGTAACCGAAGAGGTACATCTGACGATGTTTTTTTTACAAATAGCGACTAACGGTGTATGAGCTGCCTCTACTGTTATTTTTTTACCATAAATGATGGGTGAAATTTAGCACAGCCGTATGCCACTGCATACATTTCCTTTTCTATCTGCGTATGCTAGTTAATGTTGCGTATTAGTTAATTTAATACGCAAATGCCACTGGTTTGTTGTTTTGCATTAGTGCACCTGACTGCTTTTTGTGGCGAGTCGATACAGTTGGGGCTATAACATCCAAATGGGACAAAATTGGTGCTACTGAACTATAATAAATTTGTTAAGGCGTTCGAAAAATTTCTGATGGTTCGATGGCGATTGCCATGTACTTTCTTCGTCTAATGAAGTCTCTAACTATTACAGTTTCTTCAGCTAAGTTAGGTATGAAAGTTGCAAGGTAAATTGATCATACCTACCTATAAAAAGTTGTGGGGCCTTTTTGTCTGTCGGCACTTTCGCAACTCGCATTTCGCAAATTGATTTGACTCTCGAATCATCAGGTCACCTAGCATGCTTATAAAAAATGTTACGATTTTTTACCCCATTTGTACCAAAATTACGTTTAGATTAATTGGATTTTATGTTTGACAGTCACTTTCAAAACTAACTTCAGCCTCATCATAATGCTCTTGCTTACTGGAACCACTGGCTAACAGGTAGTCCAGAAATATTCGAACATCTGGAATAATCACCAACACCCACATTCTATCATGACTCTGTTGACAATTTCTGGGGATATTGTGGTGCAATGACATTCAAAATTGGTCTGACTGTTGTATACCTAATGTGCAGGTTCCTCTACTAATTTTAGCAATGTTAGGTGTATTCTAAATCTGGTATACCATTACAATAAAATGACTTTATTTTTACCGCTGATGGCATGATTATGTTTTGACTCGGATTTAAGAGTTCATATTGATTGAGGGATATAAAATTCGCTTCAGCCCCTATTCGCTTGAGACCAATATTGACGACCTTATTGATGTTGTTAACGTTACAAGATATATTGCCAACAAAGTACTCACAGTCGCTCTCATCATTGTTCTGACCTTGGTCTGTGCCGAAGGAGGGTCTGACTGCTCTTACCGACCCATGGGTTTTGCACATCCAAGCAAAGTGGTGCACGTACGCGAACTGTCATGATACCCTTAAAATAATATACCACTCCAACTTTTACATATAAGATTGTTACCAATAAAGACGGGGAAAAGGCGAGCTGCGTAATGCGAGGTGCGTAGCCATGTATCTCTCCCTCCAAGGATCCCTCAACGGCTTTCAACGGCCGTCAGAGGTCCGGGGCCTTTATAAGGCGCCCGGCTTGCCCAGCTCGCCATTCTACCGACCTCTCTCGAACCAGAGCCTTCTGTCTCTCTCTCACCTTACCCTTCTCCTTAACCTCTTTCTGACAAAAGATACCAACGTGGTGGTAAACCGTTCTGGCGCAAGCCAATGTGGCGATAGACCTTTCTGGGCACTTCCTCTAATATCCAGCGTGGTGATAAACCTTTCAGGCACGAGCCAATGTGGTGATAAGCCTTTAGCTCACCTATTACCCGACATCTCCATCTCAAGCCTCACCTTACCAAACCTACCTCAAACTTACCATCACCACACGAACTATTCATTATGACCTTTATGATCGCTTTCTTCCCCCCCCCCCCCCTCCTAACGCGGTATTCCCGTATTGCAAAATCGATTGCACCAGGGCAATATAAAGAACTCGGAGTTTATCTCGCCTAAAAACATTCCTTATATTATGAAACACATACACAAGTTTTCTAAACATTTTATTTAGGTACTCTATAGGGTATTTCCATGATAAACTGTTATCAACAATAATTAACCCAAGACACCTCTACTGGTCCCTTTTCAAGAGGGGTGCAACAGCAATTTGATATATCAGCACAATCTTGTGCTGTAACACATAGATACGGTTTTGCTACTGACCCACTTTGGCTTCCTACATGTAAATGTTTTGTCTTTTTGAGTTAAGCACCAACATGCTATGTGAAAACCAATTCTTAAGTATGTTCAAAGCTTTTTGTGGTTCTAGGAACACCTCGTCCCATGTATCACCACTTATAAGCACCGATGTGTCGTCAGCAAACTGATACGTTTTTTACTAAAACTTTTTATAATTGCCACTAAATGTAGAGAAAATGTATTTAACTAAATCAGGAATAATGTAGCACTCAACGTCCCTCCTTGAATTACGCCGTAGTAAACATCCCTTTGCCCCTCTATTAAAAATTACCTGATATCGAAACCAACTGCTTCCTCGATGCCAGATAACTCGAAAACCAATCAAGAGGAGACCCCTTAATGCCACTGTTCTCCATCCGTTCTATTAAAATTTTTCCGTCTATTGTATCTAAGCATTTTGACGGATCACAGTAAAGTAACAGACCTTTCTTTTTACTATCCCACAGTTGGTAGAGATCTCTCGTTAATGCCAACAACGCCTGATCCACCCCACGACCAGTTAGAAATCCAAATTGCTCATTACATACGGGTTTGATTCCAAGTAGTGTGTGAGGTGCAACTTGACCACTTTTCCAGAATCTTTACAACATAGCTTAGCACCGATATCGGAAGAAACGCCCTTGCTCGAAAACTTTGATAGAAGGGTATGGTTTTTTTTAACGTTATTAAATTTGTCTTGAGCAAAACAATTGTTTGAGAACACCCGGAGCATTGTACGTCCAGCCGTTCGTGTGCACCAAAAAGTCTCGCCAACACGATCGTGAATCAAACGGTATCCCGGCCCGGGTATCATCACTAGGGAGCACCTGATTATAATCAAGGACGGCTGTATGAAGTCGAGTTGGTTGTTCTGCGATATTATTTCATTTGATAAGTGATGGACTATTGGATTTTGCTGGTAGGTACTTCTAAAACTTGAACAAACGTTGAAGTATTATTGATGGGTAAAATTATTACGCAACGGTAAATTATTACACAACGGCAAATTATTACACAACGGTGTATTAAAACAGAACGGTAAATTATTACACAACGGTTCATCTACCAAGAAGGGGCTGGATTTTGTTGATCGGTAGTTTTGCAACTAAAATGGTTGTAAAACCATTGAAGTATTATTGATGGGCAAGTTATTACACAACGGTTAATTATACTTGACCACGAGGGTAGGTATTGACCACAGAAAACAGTGATCTACTCAGAACGGGCATCTATTTCACTCCACATCAACAATTTTCCTTCAGAACTTCATTATTTGCGTTTATTTTTGCCATTTTAGTTACTGCTTGTCATCGATAGAATTATTTTAGCAACATTTAATTCGTGATTTAGGTAGGTACCTAGTAACGAGTACGGGGTTACGTACTAACCTACGGAGGGTCTGCGATCTACATAATATGTATAGAATAGTACATAATATATTACATAGACGGGTTATCTATACAGAGAGCTGTGATCTGTAACAGAAGGGTATTCCGTACAAAATAATAAACCGTTGTGCAGGGATTTGCAGCGTTTTTTTTTTCTTGTTGTCTTCATCCAAAAAGCAAATTTTCCCTCGACTTTTCAACTTCATGAAATGCGTAGAGGAAGATGATTATAAAATCAGTAGGTACCAAAGTATTATTTGTGGATACATGACAAAATCCGAATGCAACTTTTATCGGCGAATGAGCAAACCTGGATTACCCGACACTGGTATCTCCGGTTCTACGAAACCAATTTTGATTGAGTTCCCAAGGGTCGTGCAGATTGGGTCCCTTATGACTTTCAACGCAGTAAGATTAGAACTACCGTGAAAAATGAATGAGGGAGTTTGCTGAAGCTGATTTGTCTCTATTTCGAGTGGTCAGTTAATATTATTCATTGATATTTCATTACGATTATGAAAAACTTCGAGAAAAAAAGTATAAAATGTGCTATTATTTCAGATAGTTTTTCATTAAATAATGGACCTTGAAAGCTTATTTTCCTATAGGTAAATTATAGGTCCTACCTATCGAACCTCAAAACCTGAATTTTCGTAAAATGTTTGCCCAGGTCGGTATCTTGTATACCGTTTACATACACACATCTGTTTGAAACGTAGATACATATGGGGTAGGTATCAGATAGGGCGGTACTGGGAGAGCTTCAGAAGTTGTTTTTAGAGTGATCCTGATTGCAGTACTCTCCCATCACCCTTCGGGTTGAAGAAAGTTGCGGTGGGGGGAGGGGGGTATCCTAATCTTGAGAGAATTCAATGACAACCAATCTGAAGAAAAGGTAGCAGCGACCGAGTGTTGTGCTGTAACCGTTCTAGGGACATCTCCTTTTCTTTCATTCTAAGCATAAATTTACTCGCTCACTGCAGTGAATTAGCAAAGGAGGTTTTAGAAGCTGATTCTTCGCTCTTATTACCTACCGACGAACTTCTCAAGTTCCCGTAAGTATGATATGTGAGAGGACGCGGGAGTACGATTTTGAAATGTGATGAGTCCTCGGGCTCACCTTCGTATCTACGCGTCTCGTAACAATTATCGTCATCCGAAAGAAGCAGTTATGGGAATTGGTTTCTGTTAAAATTTGTATCTACATATTTGAAAGGAAAGGAAAGTGTAACAAAAAATTGCTCTGGACTGTGGGGAAAAAAAATCTAATCGTGCATCATGACCATGTAAGCAGATCTGACCGCGTTGTCGGTGACGTGAAGATATTCGGGGGTGTAGATGGTAGAACGGGAGTGTATGGGGTTCTTGGACATATCAGTGAGCAGCTGCAATACATATATTCAAAACCAGTAATTAGTTTTTACGAATCACTGTGGAGGTGTGATGAAAACGTGGAGGATCAACGGAGGAGCTTGCTCGAGAAGGTCGATTTTCCTGGGAAGAAGAAGTTTTCCAGGACATAGAGAAGAAATGATCTTCTTGCTGCAGTAGGTACCAGCAACACGGGGTGGAAGGGAATATTGAGTTGTCGCTCTTCCAGCATACATCGTGCTAGATGACAACAGGCGAATTCCGGCTGGCCGAGGCTTGAATTTCGATAGGTTCAAAGGTACCTATCGGTAAGGGCTAGTGGTGGGTAGAGTACCTAGTTCATTTGTGGGACTCTAGTTCAATTAGTTCGCTCCTTGAAAGGAGTAGTTCTTTTGGGTTATTTCAGTAGTTCATTCCAGTTCCTTTTCGTTTCCTACCACAGGACACAAACACTGAACTAGAACGAAAATATAAGACACCAGCTTAGTTCATTATTCCTGTCATTCCGTGATACTATAAACTCCTTATGTAGTATCCACTCCATCAACTAACTCCTAGTTAACTAATTCCTATCTAAATAACTCCTAATGAACTAAGGAACTATCGCTCAGTGGATACTATCAACTCCTCATGTAGCATCCATCGTTCCTATGAACTAAAGAACTAACTCAGTCGCCTTGTGAGTGAGTGAGTTAATAACTCTTTAGTTTTAGTTCATAATGCACAGAACGATAGTTCTTAATTTCCCCCTTCCTACACCCAATATCCAATCTCTATACACTGGGTCCTTGATTCTTTTACTCTGTGGTCCTATTGACCTACCGTTCAGTGAAATGAACTAAGTCGAGGAGTAGTTCAGTTGGCGGAGTTAGTTCTTCAAGAGTAGTTCAGTCAGGAACTAACCACCTCTAGTAAGGACGGTTACTAGCAGCCGGACTGAACCGTGGCCTGGGAACTGGGAGACAAGGGAGTTCGATATCAAAGTTGGACGAGAGAGGAGAGAGAGAGAGAGAGAGAGAGAGAGAGAGAGAGAGAGAGAGAGAGAGAGAGAGAGAGAGAGAGAGAGAGAGAGAGAGAGAGAGAGAGAGAGAGAGAGAGAGAGAGAGAGAGAGAGAGAGAGAGCTGTAATGGACCTAAGCTTAGTTGTTATGTAAATTATATAATTAATATACCAATTGTTGAAAAAAAAGAGCGAGACTGAGAGATAAAAAGATCGGTCAGAGTCAACAAAACAAAAGAACAAAATCTTGCGAAGCGGGAACACATATCTTGCTTAATATCGGAGAGAAAAAAGAGTCGTTCTGTCACACAGGTTCTTGAGCCCTAGCTGTGCCCCTTAGTTCGGCAGCCCGATCCGCCGAATCCCAGCGTTTTTATAGCTGAAAAATGGGTTTAAAAAAAAAAGTTCCTGAAGTGCTGGAGAACAAAGAAAAACGGAGTTATTGAAAAATAGTCTATTTCCACTAATAGACTATTTTTTCAATAACTCCGTTTTTCTTTGAAATGGGTTTCCACGATTTCTTCGTGAGTGAGTTAGTTCGTGGTGGTCATTGTCTTGGTTCACTTGGTTGGTTGTTATGCAACCCCGCATCAAAGTACTTAATTATTTCGTGCGATTAAAGGTAGGAGTTGCTACTTCGTCACAATAGTAGAGTTATTGGAAAATCAAATTCAAAATTTTGATAGTGTAAAAAAAAGTAATGCAGCAAGGCTATAAGAGCGAATTTTCAAAAAAATATTCTTGCTATTGTGTAAATAGATTATACACCGAGAAACCATACCACTTTTCGTAAAATTATATCATTTTTCGTGATTTTGGCCGATTTTTGACCCTTATAAAATCAAATTTGACCACTCTTTCTTGAGAAAAATCTCATCGAAATAGCCCCTGGTTTTATCGCGTATCAACATCCCACATAACGTCAGGTGAATTGATATTGATTTTAGCCTTTAGTACCAATTTTTGATCCCCAAAAATCCTACTCTGTATGAAACCGAAATGTTCTTTTCTTGTCTTTACTCACCCTCTCATACCACTTTCAATGATTTTATACAAATTTTTCGCGATTTTAGCCGTTTTTAACGATTTTTTACCCCTAAAAACTCAAATTTGACCCTTCTACAATTTTTTTAAATTGTTCATCTTCGAATTCAACCTTTTGTTTGGCAATACGGACATTTTGGCGACATTTTGAATTTTCATCGTGTACCTGAGGTCAGATATCGTCTGTCATATATATAATATATGAGAGAGTGAGAGTGAGAGAGTTTAGGACAGGTGTTGATAGATTGTTGAGGTGCGGTCGTCCGCACCTCAACAATGTCCTAAACTATTGATCAACGGTATATACATATATATTACAGGAAAATCTGTTTCAGAGCAGCCTGAATTCATCCCTAGCTCTGAAATCGATTTGCCTGTAAAAAAATAGTTCGAAAGTTCATGTTCTGAAAATTTTGGACCCATTGCAATAACTTCATTTTCTTTGAAAATTCGCGAAAACCGATTTTTGCGGTTAGCAAAATGGCTTGAAAGTACCTACCGTAGATTCCCTAAACTAACATTTGATCAATTTCCGATTTGGGATTTGGGTACTTGGGTAACCCCAAGATTTATTCAATCACAATACACTTTAATTGGTCGGGAAAAAAAATTAATTTGACGGAAAAAAGCGATGGTACTGCCGCACATGGCACTACAGAACGCCACTAACGAGATTCAATGCAGGGAACTATTCGTTCGATCGGGGAAAAACCCCATGGGCAATTACCGTGGTTTGGGTACACATTTTTTCCTGAAAGAAGAAGTATGTTAAGGACGAAGGCACAGTTGAATCGGAGGGAAATCTCATTATTTTTTGTCAGGGTTTAGAAAGCCATTCGCATTTTCCTTGTGGCTATGGTTCATTGGTTATCAGAACGACGCCACTTCTACCTCGTCTTTCATATAAAACTCGTGGCCTTTCACATTGCGTTTTTTCAGCCCCAGCAGCAATTTTCTGTGGAAAGTGTCGTTTTTTCCTGTTTTCCAGTGTGTGGAGGAATAATGATGACAATAGTTCAGTAACCAACAAAAGTTCTTGTATTTGATAGACGGCTCATCCTCGTTTGAATAGAAGTTTAATTATTCAAGTTCATTATGTTTTCTCGTTTTTGTTCAAGTCCCCTCGGAAACAGCTTGTCATTCTCTCAGATATCGACCAAGTCAGTGAAACTAGCTCAAAACATTTGGTCCCAACGGACATCACCATTCCAGTACATCGAAGTTTCGCTCGCGGATGTGCGAACTATTCTTCGAAATATGTAGGGTATTTATCTCGTACCCAAATGCTGGAACGTACCAAGAATATTTTGAAAACTGGCTCACAGAAGGGTTCACGAATGTCTCTATAAAGCTAATGTATGCATCGGTTGCAGGTTATAAGTCAAAGGTAATAGCAGATCGAAGGTATTACTGGGTACTGAACTCCATGGTAACTTACCTATGTACTTCGTCGATCTCTATGAATAAGTAAATCTATTAGTAGTATAAAAGTATAAGTACAACTGAGCTCCGAAGTGAGGTCAGACCTAAAAACTCGATTTCACAAAACCATGTGATTTGAATCTGCTGTTGGGTACCATGAAAACTTTTTTGAATGTTGACCAACACTCATGATGACGTATTATTTGTTCAAACGTTTAAACCGTTATTGCGAAGAAACGGCTCGTCTTAAAGCGATATGAAAACCACCGTCTGCCAAGGTGTGGCACAGAGATTCCTCGAAAACAATACAACCGTAATTAATCACAATCGTCGAATAAATGCTGCACGGCATGTCCCACAAAAATCGTTTTAGTAAGGTTGAAACCGCCGTGAAGATTTCGTAAGAGATTATCATTACGAATGTTATTCGTAATGATAATTTGTGGACTGCTTGCTTTGAAAGTTCAATATAACCCTAGTATAAGCGCAGTATGGAAAATCGATTTTTCTAAGACACGGTTACGTTATCATGTTGTTTGTTATTCATAATTATACCTTGGCCGATTCAAAATCGCATCGTCATGAAACTCTTGATCGATATTCATTGCATGTGTACCTATATTGGGATTGTGCCAAAAGTTCCATAATCGATTGATTAGAACCGGCGTTTTAAAAGTACATGCGCAAGCGCAAACGAAAGCTGCGATTCATGTTTGATGAAATTAATACCCTCCTAATTTAGGCACATTTTTCCCCGTCAAAAAGTGATGACAATGGTTCTGCTACCTTGGTTGATTCGACCTTCATATGGGAAGTTTCAGAGCAACGAATTTTCACTATTTTACCGTACAGGGTTTGTGAGTCCTCGAGAAGTTGCCCCCCTCCCCACCCTTCCCCCCACTATTTTCCTTCGGAAGCAAGTTAGTAAAAACTGAGAGTTATAGAGGACATGGAGCACGTTGTGGTAAAATTTTTGTCATCTTCCTTGATCTGTCAAACTTTGTGTTTTAATTTATGAACAATATTATGCACCTACTCTACCTATAATTATTCTAGTTCTAACCTATTACTAATTTAATGCCTAAAATGCGTAGGTATTCAGTTGTAATAACATTTGATAGCAAATGGGTTTTAGAACCTTAGCCGAATAAAAAAAAAAACCACAGTCATGCAGCATGGCTATAAGAGCGAATTTTCGAAGAAATAACTGATTTTATGTAAAATGTGATGATTGGGATATCCCATTCAAATATGGGCAATCTTAAACTTATTGGGTAATTATAGGTATTCAGGTATGACGCTATTCGGTTAATTCGGTATGCATCAAATATGGGCATACATAATATAATTCAAATTTGATATATATATATAATTTTTGGTGTCTTTCGGCAGTGAATTCAGGATGGTCTGAAACGGATTTTGGTATAAAAATCTTTCGGAAATTCGAGTGTTAAAAATTTTGGACCGAGAACAATAGCTTCCTTTTCTTCGAAAATTCGCTAAAAGAAAAGAAAAAAAAACGCTGCAAAGTCCTTGTCACATCGGTTTATCATTCTACTGGACATCCTACCCACAGAAATGCTGGCTCTTAATTTATTTTTTCATTCATCTGCAATAACTGAAGAAGTTTTTTTAATGGTTTCCACCAATTTTGGCCCCCAAAAACTCGGATTAGGTTTTTTTTTTTACAAATTATCTTTGATCATTGACAGTGCCATTTAATTGTCTTGATTCACCTATTGATACTACTCCTAATGTTATTTTACAAATGTATGGTGATTTCAGACAATTTCCCAGGCCTTTGACTCATAAAAAATGAATTTTGGGAGCTGAACCTTCATGACAACCTTTTCTTCACTCTTTGGTCAAAATCAACTTCATTTCGGTCTTCTCGCCCTAAAGAACATAGAAAGCTATACCTCACAAGCTCATGTTCACTAAAACACCCTCCCAACCCCTCGGAAAAACCTCGAAACCCCCTATTTTTACACCCATTTTTCTCCCATAACACCCCTGGGTGTGTTCCGAATGGGCTGTCGAGCTTCGGAGCACAGCTAGGACCAAAATGATTTCTCAAATGGGGACCCAAACTGTGTGCGGAAGAACGACGATTTCAGACCAAAATTAAACGTAAATTTAAGGCTGAAACTTCGTTAGAGCCTCAATTTTTCACTCTTTGGTCAAAATCAACTTCATATTTGTCTCATCGTCCTAAAAAACATGGAAAACGATACCTCACAAGCTCATGTTCCTAAGACACCGAAGAACCCTATTTTTACACCCATTTTTCACCCATAACACCATTGGATATGTTCCGATCGGGGTGCAAAGTTTCGGGACACGTCTAGGTCCCGGATGGAGCCTGTGTGCATAACAACGAAGTTTTTAGACCGAAAATAAAGTAGATATGGATGATACAGCGTATGGCGGGCGGACATTGCCTTTTTGGAATCTACGCACCTTGATACGGAAAAGAAAAAAATGTGAGGGGATGTTATAAAAAAAATGTTGCTGAGCGAATACGTTGGTGTATTATTCACAGAATAATATACCAAAAGAGTGCATAATCTACATTTCGCCACGGGTGCGTCTCCCTGAAACGCAAGGTCAACGATATATTTGAAAAATTAGTTTCGGGTGTTAAAAGAATTTCACCGTTGGGCCTACGCAGAAGAAAGTTACAGTCAAATTTTGATGGACTTTATGCGGGGCATCTAGGCCCAGCTCGAACCCTCCGAAATTCAGGTTACCACGTATCGAAAATCACTCTTAATATACCAAAAGGAGGGGTAATGTTCAAGAAAGATTCCTTTTGAATACGATAGTTATTATATTTTGGGGGAGCACAAATTATGTACCTTTGGACTGACACTTCAGTACACAACTAACTGCGAACTTAAATGTCTTGCTACACGTTTTACTCCTTCGTAGAGAGCGTTTATCAATTCTCTAGTTAAAACTCTGATTAGCTAGTCACTGATTAACGTTAATCAGAGATTTTAACTAATCAGAGCTGAGGATGCGTTTATCAATCACTGCATGGATACTAAATAACAGCTAGTTAGCTAGTCAGAGTTTTAACGAGAGAAAACAACGCCACCACTACAATAATGTGAAAATCCCGTAAAAGTGAGGTGCAACATTGCGAGTTGGACGGCGTTTCCATGGTAATGTTATCGTCGTATGTTCGTTATCGTCACATTCCTCGCCAAACGCGGCCAAATTATAATTGTGCTCCTCTAGTCCTCTGCATATTTGTAATGCATTTTTATTTGTACGAATGTACCAATGTATTTTCTTTTTGGTTCCGCGGTGGCTTCTGCTGTCCCTCACCGACTTCGGCTTATTTTTTCTTGACTTACGTGATCGTATGGAATCAGCATCATTCGCGCTCGGTTCTTTATTTTCGCGAGTTCCGTCGTATTTCTGTATTTTCGTAGGTATGTGCTGTCCCGAGAACAACATTAAAATGTCTCAGCATTCCAGTACGTATTTGATCTCTATTTTATGCAGTATTTCCATCGAACGTAGACCAATTCAGCTCCTGTAGTGATCAATGTACCTATTCGTACGTGGGTTTGGCATGCTCCAAAGGATGTTACCTACTTACTTGATTTCAGTGTAGGTACCTAATCAATGAAGTGTACCCGTGAAATATTGTTTTTGATAGGATTTCAGTATAAGATTTCAATGTGCCTTATCAATTGGAAACCCATGAAGTACCTATTTTATTATGTTTGGAGGAATCAAATGCGGGTTTTTTTGTTTTTCAAATTGCATTGGTGCACGAAAAAATATTCCTTCAATTGTTAAGTGTTGATAGTTTCCGATAACGAACAAAGTAAATAGTAATAAAGAACAAAAAGTGTAATTTCTTTGGATAGCGGAACCTGGAGTGGAAATCCACGTCGTCCTATGTCTCAAAATACGGTATTTTCCCTGCCGAACCAAGTATTTCGTACCCATTCAAGGTAGGTATAAGTTCATTTCTCCGTCGGAGAAATCCTAATCATCCATTTCTATGTCCGAATCCATGAAAAAACGAATGAAAACACTCGCTACTCGCTAAGTTTTGGCACAAATAGGCACAGAAAAACGAAAATGCAATATGGCTGCCCGCTAATCAGACTTTGACTGGGGAGTTAAATTTTTAACTAGAGCTTCGATCTCCAGTTAAAGATAGTCACTGATTAGCGATAATCAGCTGCTAAAGTGAATTGATAAACGGGTATGCGAGAGATAATCAGAGATTTGACTTAGTCAGACTTTAATCGGGCTTGCAAATGTGATTGATAAACCGGCCCTTAAGTGTCGCAGGTGCAGTAGGAGGGGTAGTCGGTTACTACCCTTTTCCCTGTCTCTGGAAACGAGGTGAGAAGCGCGGCTAGATAAAGGGATCGTGGGCTATGAAATGTCAAGGCTTTCGTAAATAAAATAATTTAGGAGGGGTAGTTTTCCTCTGATACCGATACGGCCAGCCTGACATTCCACGGTCCCACGTGGAAAAGAAAATTTAGGGATTCATACCCAGTAAGTGACTTTTGGTTGCCATACAGCAAAATTGCTAACAATGCCCCAAGCGATTCCGTGAACAACCTAAGAAGGAGTATTTCCTTACCTAATGGCCACCTATGGAAGAAAAGCGTAAAAAAACTTCCGAGCCGGACCTACGTGTAGCGCTTAAGTAAATCACATAACAAAATTTACAGAGGAGTCTGAATAGATACAAAATGTCGAATCATAAAATATTGACAAGTAGCAACATAAAGTTGACTTGAGATGACAGTTATCCACAAGAAGAAAAGGGACTCAAAAGATCATTGTTGTTTGTTTCAGTATTCAGAATGGGGGGACGACTATTTACAACTGGTGACTGAAAAAAAAAAATCGGAGCAAATCGGAGCATTAAATACGTTCCGAAAGAGAACCTGACATTTTTCCAAGAAAAACAGATTAGTCGTCATCATGAGAGTGAAGTAGAACAGTTACGACAGGTTGCTTTTCAGTTCCCGTTTTCCCATTTCAGGACTTATGTGGAGGATTGGGTGCGTTAGCACCATTTTTTCGGACAGACAGAAGTTATATAAGCAACGTCTCATAGCTGTAAATGGATAGTTTGTAGCGAGCTCCTTTCCTGAACACGCAGTCAGGAATGCTTAGGAAAAGGACCATTCGCCTACTCCTGGCATCAATAGAAAATAAAAATACTGGTACTAATAATATTGTCAAAGCACAAATGGTCAGTGGGTTTTAATATCTGCCCGCGATAACCCTATTGTCAGGTGGAAGGGTGGACTGCCTGAGGCCACTTCGACCGCGAGCAACAAAGGTGCCGACCAGACTTTTTTTTTCTTCACAAATAAACCTAGCCCTTCTGTAAGTAGGGCAACAGTTTGAAGTTTGATAGGTACCAACGAATTCCATCTCACTGCCTTTCTAACTTGAGATTTGGTAAATATGACAGCACTTTGAGAAACTCAAATTCCGTTGGGAAACATAATGATAGAGTGAGCGGTTAGAGAATGAAAAACAAATATGACATTCAGCGAAATTTTTTTTATAACTTATTGGGTTAACCTTTGAGTAACCACCACTGAACAGTAAAGAAGTAAATGAACTTGATAAATAGGTGAACGATGGACTTGATGAACTAGTTCATTTTTGTCTTTTGACGAACATAATTTTGAGTGAATGAAGTGTACAGTACCGGTACACGTACCGGTCCGTCGCAACAATGAGTTGGAATAACTACTGTTCATGACCAGAACCAACCGAGGCCGATAATGTCTGATCTCTAACGCACGTGCAATGAATTTAAATTTTGAAAACTAATTGCGATTTTGCGGTCAAGGTGGATTGTGAACCACTTTAAAAAAATATATATTATGTTGGTATTTGTTTGATGAGAAATGATAAATGAGGAATATTAGTTTTGGGGAAGTAATTCCAAATCTTGATTTACTTTTCTAATTCTATCAAACGAATATTTCACCTGTCGGTGAGTGGTGCAATTTTCAGGAATGTATCTGTCATGTGAAAGAATTTGGACTACTTTAAATAGACCTTTACACTTTGGGGCGCACTTAGAAGATGTGCGGGGTTCAGTTTGCCGAACACAGAGGTTACCTATTTCCAATGGAACTACTGAAGCTTTTGACGCTGTAAAACGTCTCATTTCATACAATGCAGCGCGATCAATGTTGTGTTTGGCTGTATCCCACAAAGTGATCCCTTCCTTGATAGACCCGGAAGCACAATCCGCAAGGAATATGATGAATAAATTCTATTATGTCTAATTATTTTTCAATAAATTTTCAATTAATAAAACTAATAATATATTGAGATATCTTCATGCCAATCAACAGATCATGTGACTAATTTATTATGAATGCAACTAATAATTCAAACCAAGATCTGTAGCATTCGGTTAACAGCAAATAAACTTCTAAAATACTACCGGTTCCAGTGCCAATGGTATTTTTTCGCTAAATCCATGCATTTGTGAGCTGCAGTTTTGTAACATAATTTAAAAAAAATAAATTGGCATATTGACATGCAAAATAAATGGAGAGTAAAAATACGCGAATTAAATGGTACTTGAAGAAGGTAGCATTTCCATATCTGAATTTATTAGGAGAATCTATCTTCAAGCCTATTTTTCTCAAAGCAGTTATTCGATGGGAGCCGGTCATTTCTTGGTCCAACAACCATGAGAAATGAGAAATTAATTTTTTGTTTTTAACGGTTTTACTTTGATTTTCTTGAATATTAATTGAACAATAAAAAATATTAAAAAATAAAAAAATCTGCCACTGCGCCTACTGGTCCGCTATTCGCTTCACAGTCCTCGCAGCTTGCGAGATAGTCAAGCTTGCCAAATTAACCAATTTGTGGGAGAAATTTTAATGGGAAATATTCGTCAAGTTGCTTTTTGGAGAAAAAAATATTCACAACTCTTGGAACAATGATATTTTGAAGCCCGTATTCAAAAATAACCGGTATTTTTTAAATGAGGGTGATTAAATGTAAAAAACGCTGCAAAGTCCTTGTCACATGGGTTTATTATTCTATTGGACATACCTACAGACATGCTAGAAATAGGTACATGTATTGTTTCTTTCATGTGAAATTACTGAAAGAGCTATTGTTGACAACCTCAAATCTCACTCTTTGGTCGAAATCAACTTCATATTCTGTCTTCTCGCCATAAAAACATGGAAAACTGTACCTCACAAGCTCATGTTCACTAAAACCTCGAAATTTTTTACCCTTAACACCCCTGGGCGTATTCCGATCTGGCTGCAAAGTTTCGGAGCACAGCTAGGAGCCAAATGTGTTCCCAAAAGGGGACCCAAACTGAGTGCGGATGAAAGATGATTTTATACCTAATTTTAATGTAAATTTAAGGCTGAAACTTCGTTAAACCTTATTTTCCACTCTCTGGTCAAATTGACTCCATATTCGGTCTCCTCGTCCTATAAAACATGGAAAAATATAGTCACAAGCTCATGTTACTAAAACACAGATAAATCCCCTCCTCAATAACACCCTTGGGTATATTCCGATCGGGCTTAAAAGTTATGAGACACAACTAGGACCCACTTGGAGACTCTGTGCAAAAGAAAGAATTTTTTATACCGAAAACGAAGGAGTATGCATGATGCAGCGGACCGCGTAAGTTGATAGAAATCTGTAGCATAACGTCTGTTCAAGTTGCAAAAGTACCTATCAACAAAATTCAACACGGCCATCATTCTTCAAATGAAATAATATCACAACAACAAACTCGACTTCATACAGCCATCCGTGATTATAATCATGTTGTATTCCCTAGCAATGATATCTGAGCTGGATTTATACCGTTTCATTCGCGATCATGTTACGAAGCTTTTCGGTGCAAACGAACGGCTGGTCGTACAACGTTCCGGGTGGTCTCAAAAAATTCTTCAGTTTGAGATCAATTTAAAAACGTAAAAAACCCATACTCTACAACTGAAAATTTTCGAGCTACGGCGTTCTGAAAATTTCAGCCCCTATTTTTACCCTATCGGGATGGCTGACATTAATGACGGCATCGCGTATCAACCAGACCCCAAACAGGACCTACAAACCAAATTTCATTATTTTGGTTCATGGTAACTAAGGAAAGTGCGAAGTTCGGTGTACAACGGTCGGACAGACATTTTTTTATTCCTTTTTCGGGTTCTACATACCTTGAAATGGAAATCATCATATTTTGAGGGTGGCGGGGGGAGGGGGGTGATTAGTAGATGAAGGTTTGGGTAGGGTTGAAGAAGGTCTAATGCCCCACGGTTATCACCACACTAGGTGCTAGAGGAGAAGGAGGCGTCCCACAGTATATCACCACAGCAGACGCCTGGAAGAAGGAGGCTAGCACCCCGCAGCAGGTGCTAGAGGAGAAGGAGGCGTTCCACGGTTATCACCACAGCAGACGCCTGGAAGAAGGAGGCTAGCACCTCCCAGCAGGTGCTAGAGGAGAAGGAGGCGTTCCACGGTTATCACCACAGCAGACGCCTGGAAGAAGGAGGCTAGCACCCCGCAGCAGGTGCTAGAGGAGAAGGAGGCGTCCCACGGTTATCACCACAGCAGACACCAGGAAGAAGGAGGCTAGCACCCCGCAGCAGGTGCTAGAGGAGAAGGAGGCGCCCCACGGTTATCACCACAGCAGACGCCTGGAAGAAAGAGGCTAGCACCCCGCAGCAGGTGCTAGAGGAGAAGGAGGCGCCCCACGGTTATCACCACAGCAGACACCAGGAAGAAGGAGGCTAGCACCCCGCAGCAGGTGCTAGAGGAGAAGGAGGCGTTCCACGGTTATCACCACAGCAGACGCCTGGAAGAAGGAGGCTAGCACCTCCCAGCAGGTGCTAGAGGAGAAGGAGGCGTTCCACGGTTATCACCACAGCAGACGCCTGGAAGAAGGAGGCTAGCACCTCCCAGCAGGTGCTAGAGGAGAAGGAGGCGTCCCACGGTTATCACCACAGCAGACGCCTGGAAGAAGGAGGCTAGCACCCCACAGCAGGTGCTAGAGGAGAAGGAGGCGTTCCACGGTTATCACCACAGCAGACGCCTGGAAGAAAGAGGCTAGCACCTCCCAGCAGGTGCTAGAGGAGAAGGAGGCGCCCCACGGTTATCACCACAGCAGACGCCTGGAAGAAGGAGGCTAGCACCCCGCAGCAGGTGCTAGAGGAGAAGGAGGCGTCCCACAGTATATCACCACAGCAGACGCCTGGAAGAAGGAGGCTAGCACCCCGCAGCAGGTGCTAGAGGAGAAGGAGGCGTTCCACGGTTATCACCACAGCAGACGCCTGGAAGAAGGAGGCTAGCACCTCCCAGCAGGTGCTAGAGGAGAAGGAGGCGTCCCACGGTTATCACCACAGCAGACACCAGGAAGAAGGAGGCTAGCACCCCGCAGCAGGTGCTAGAGGAGAAGGAGGCGCCCCACGGTTATCACCACAGCAGACACCTGGAAGAAGGAGGCTAGCACCCCGCAGCAGGTGCTAGAGGAGAAGGAGGCGTTCCACGGTTATCACCACAGCAGACGCCTGGAAGAAGGAGGCAAGCACCTCCCAGCAGGTGCTAGAGGAGAAGGAGGCGTCCCACGGTTATCACCACAGCAGACGCCTGGAAGAAGGAGGCTAGCACCCCACAGCAGGTGCTAGAGGAGAAGGAGGCGTCCCATGGTTATCACCACAGCAGACACCAGGAAGAATGGTCATTTGTATGAGTGATCCCGCGGCAGGAGAAAGTTGCACGAGTATTCCCAGATAAAAATGTATCAGTGCTCCCGACGTGTACAAGTACTCCCCTTCACTTTTGTACGAGTGCTCCCTCGATGCATCAGTACTCCCGCAAATGGTAACCAAGTAAAATTAGGTAGCATAGTAAAAAGTTAATGTCATGCTAATTAATTAGTCATAATATAATTAATATCGTCATAGATTAGTTTAAAAGAGTAGTTCAATAAGTTATAAGTAATAAGTTATTAATTAATATCATCATAAAAAAATCAAAATCGTCATCAATCTAGGTATGTGGTTGGAGCTTTCGAGGAATACGCTTAACAAAATCATAATTATTATGGAACTCCCCATTCTGCAGCTTAGTGATTAGGAGTGCCACCCAGCGTTCCTTCTTCTTCGTCGCCGAACATCTTTGGTCACTTGGCTCCTTGAGTTTAGTATAAACTTCACTTTGCAACGAAAGTAACTCTTGCAAAAAAAACAAAAATGTTCGGGTGAGGTGATGCAACATGCAAAGTTCTTTTCAAAATGAGAGTGGAATGCCTCACAGGCGTTAGTCGTACGGTTGGTTTCTGACGTGTTAGACGCCCATACGTTGGGAGGAAAAAGAGCGTCATCGCGAACGTAATAATTATGAATATATTCCGCATACCTGTGAGCAGCAATATCTCCAGGCATATCTAGCACCCACGTACAGAATAAATCACCAACTTGTTCCGGTTTTAAAAAAGGCATTCCAAATGAAGTACGAAGCCACTCGCCTATTTCGTTACCGTCATCTTGGTACTGGTTGGTGAGGCCCAAGTTTTGAATTTTTCTGAACCTGAAACAGATGACATAATGAGATGAATTCAGCAACTCATCATGTGACTTTCAGTCAGTTAAAAATTGCAGTTACTCAATAGATCATGCTGCACGGACTGGGACTCACCAGGACTGGGCTAGGTGGAATTTACATCCTATTATTTCAGAGTCTGGCCAGGTTGTGACAATCGCACTTTGCATATATAGACTTTTCAAAATCCACAACGCAGCGAAGTGGAGTCAATGATTCTCCGAATTCTCTGCATTTTTCTATAATTGTTTGGAAGCACAACCCATACACTTTTTGTTCTTTTGACGGCAGTAAACAAAAAACCAGGGGTATATACATTCCTTCCACGAGGCCATGAATAGTAAACAATTGTAAAAAAAACTTCGTGCAGTACTCGAACGTACCGTCCATGTAAATACAGGATGCAGAAACCAGTCAATGCAGATTCGACTTGCAAGAAAACACTACAATACCACTTTCATCATTGGTACTTAGAAGGAATTCGTCCCCTTTGTTAGTGGTAGTAGGTATCGTACGGAGTGCTTCTAGAACCTCGCTTCTATTCCGCGGCAAACAAGGAATTTTCTTTCGCTTTTGGTTGTAAGCAACGCGGCGCAAGCGTTTTACTTCTTCAAATGACAGATCATTTTCAACTTCCTTCAGGACCGTTCTGACAATCTGAAACAGATTTTCAGATTTGCTAACTACTTTTTTACTATCTTTTCTTTACTTTTTTTAATCTACTATTTACTTCATTTTGTTTACTAACTAACTAACTTATGGATAATAATAGAACATGCATCAACTTACTTTTGAAGGCTGTGTGGATAAGTCATCATCTGCTTTCCTCTTTACCGCCAAGCATAGTTGCATTTCTGCATCCGAAAGTGGAAGGCAGCTGTGGATTCCACATGTTTCTACCACTTTCCTTCCCATTGTTTTAATAAAAGCCTTGCAGGAACTTCTCTGTGATGAATTTAAATTGCGTCGTTCATCACGAGCGGAGTGAGGATATGCCCAGGCGGGTTATGAGCGAATCACCACCCTTTCCTGGGATCTTATCGGAAGTGTCCGTTGGTTATGGGCGTACCACCACCATTCACGGATTCTTTTGAGGGATGCTGCCTGGTAAGGTTATGGGCGGACCACCAACTTGACCAGGATCTTTTCGGATATGCCCAGGCGGGTTATGAGCGAATCACCACCCTTTCCTGGGATCTTTTAAGGTTGTTTGGCTGTTGGTTATGGGCGGACCACCACCATTCACAGCATCTTTTGAGGAGAGGAGAGAGAGAGATGAGGTTAGGAGGAGAGAGAGTAGTCTTCAACTAGAGGAGAGCGTAGAATGGTTAAAAATCCGTAGGCCAGGTATTTATAGACCCGGCAGCCGTCTCCCTCCATCCCCTAGTTGGTAGGGTTGGGCTTCAACCTCCTGCGTCTTTCGTCTCCACTTCTGCGTGTTTATTTGCGAGATCTAAAGATGGCGAATATAATGGTTGTGGGTCTGGGAGGATCCACAACATTCTCCTTTTACTGCACACCCATCTACCAGTCCCGTCCTTCAAAAACTTGTGAAAAAGGAACTTGTAATCATCTAAAAATATTGCATTTTTACCCTCACGACTTCCGCCTTCCACAAAAACTGTTGTTGGGTCACCATCGCGACAACACGTCAATAACAACTGGCTCGTTATCACGGCATTGTGACGAGCACCGACCGCGTTCATGTTTGATCAGGTGCCCACGTCTACGGGAACACTGATACATTCCGACCGGCGAAGCGGGCTGGTGAGCGGGAGTACTGGTACAACTACACTTTCACTTCTAGGGCGGGTCGGGAGCACCCATGCCATTGACCGGAAGAATAAGGTGAATACCTTGCGGTTATCACCACAGCGAGTGCAAGGAAGGGTAAGAGTGAGAGAGGGAGAGACAGAGAGAGATATTAGAAGTCATAAGTCGGAGAGTGTTAGGTCGAATGAAGAGCTGGGCCAGCCTGGCGGTATAATAGTTGCCTCCAACTCCCCCCCCCCCCCCCCCTTCAGTCAATGGCTGTTGTGACTGTTGAGAAATGTTGGGGAGCTCGATGGGGGGGGGGGGGACTCTTCTCCTCCTTTCCACGAGGCGTGGCTCAGCTCTTCATCTCCTTGTTTATTTGGTTAAATCTTACATATTACATAGGAGTGGTAAATGTAGAATTTTGAGGGGGTACCATGACAGGGGGGCTAATTTTTTTTTTTTTTTTCATGCTTGATTCCAAAGGTTTATTACTGAAAGTAATAAACCAAAATGCGGCAAGACGTATCAGGTCTATTGACATCTGATTGGCTGTTGGCCCAAGGAGGCGGAGCGAAGCTTCTGAAGTGAAGGTTCTCAGTGCTACCAACAACCCAACATTAGAAATGGCAAATCTTCCTGGCAACCTTCAAGAGTTTTTGCTGTGGCCTTTTGTGAACTTCCCCTCGGTTTGATTTTGAGGACATGTTTTTTAAATGTATTTATAAATTAGAGGTTCCATCCATCCATCCATCCATATATTGCGGTTCTGTGCATAGTTTAAAGTGACGCACCAGCGCTCTAAGCGGGATTTGAGTTAACTACTCGGCCATTTATCTGATACGTCATTTCTAGCGGGAACTCAGAAATTCAAATTTCACATTCATTTTGTTCCTGGACTTTCCAACATAAGCACCTCATTATGTGGTCAGTGTCCGTTATTGAAGAGAAGATGGACAAACAAAGGAGAGTTTGTAACCCAGGAAATTTAGCCGTTGAAATAACAATAGACTGTGGTGAAATGGGACTGACATGGGTGGGGGGGAGGGGTGCAACTGAATGCCTGGAGGCTGCTTTTCCACATGCCGTCTCAAAGGCTTTCCACTCCTTTCTAAACTCTCGCGTTCCCGTCATTCAATTCAATTCTTCCGTCTCTCTCACCGGTATACCTCGATGTATAAAGTCAGTAGGATCTACCAAAGGGAAAATTTTGTTGATTTACACCTAAAACGAATTCTATCCGGACAGGCATCGAATCATGCCTTAACAAATCACCATAAAATTAGCTCTTCACCACCAACGAAATGAAGGTAAATAGGGGCTTAAGTAAATAAGCTACTTATATTTAGCGCGTCTGTGACGTCTACTGGGAGATTTTAGTTTATTAATCTCATTTGCAAGCACCAGTGCGAAGGCTCGTTATTGCAAATTAACTGATTACCAATCATTCACATCTAATAGCTGACTAGCTGTGAGGCTTAGTGAATTTTTGACTTCTGTAGCAGTTCCTTCTCAGTTTTCTTAACGTTCATTCATTTTTTTTTTCAAAAACAATTTAAGTTAAGAATTTGAGCAGTGTGGGGTTTCACACACTAAAAACCCACTAACCCTTATCCTTGACCTAATCCACCCCAGAATCAGTTGTCCAGCATTACTGCGGGATGGTGTCGATCACTGGGTGATGTCACGCCCCTCTGAGTGTTTTCTTGCTGCCTCCGAGTTTTATTTTTTTAAATAAATTCAATTGGCATTAGCAGTTAGCCATAGCCATGAATTAGTTTTATTTACGATTTATATTACAATATATATACAACATTGATATTTTAAATTAAATTGTTATACCTACTTCTCGAATAAAGAATAAATCACTTTGTAAACATACAAACTTCTTGAATGGACAGTTAGGAAAAAGTTTGTAGGATTCTGCACATTCTGAACTGCTCTTGGCTTCGCTGAATCGTGGACAAACCATGAGTCGGTGCTCGAGGTCATCTGTGTCGTGGCAGTAGTCACACGTTGGCAAGCTGGCAAGGCCGATTCGTTGCAGGTAGACTCCGCATACTGCGTGATTTGAGCGTAAACGGGCTATTGTCCTTATCTCAGGTCTACCCAACACAAACTGGGTAAACCAAGGTTTGACCTCGATTCGGGGATTGAACTCTCGGTATCTGGCTTCTTCGTAGCATTTCTGCCATTGGGCTTTAATTTCCTAGACTAGCGTAGATGTCGGTGTACGGAACGCGATTATCAAGGTCCACTCCATCTTGACGTGCAGCGTTGCACACGTTATCGGCAATCTCGTTTCCCCTGACTCCCACATGCGACCTTGTCCATACAAAATGCACGCGCCGCCCAGCCCTTCTCACGAGAAAACCCATCTCAAAAATTTCCATGAGGATATGATTGAAGTCGGCCCCCACGACGAAATTAGATAGCTTCATAATAGCACTTCGGCAGTCCGTTACTACGATGGTTGATGCCTCATCTTTAGTCCCGACGTACCAGAGGGCCTCCCGGATCGCAACAGTCTCGCAAGTAAAACTAGAAGCCAACTTAGGGGGCTTAAAGGCTCTACCCGTACCCACTTGTGGGTCGAAAAATGCGCAACCGCAACCCTCCACAGCCTTTGACCCATCCGAATAAATAACGTATCCACCTGAATACCTGGATTGAACTTGCTCTTCAAATCTCACTGAGATCCCTCGAGATCACCCAACCCTACCGACGTTGATAATGTTGAACCCTACGCTGTACTTGATTATGGATACATCAAACTGAAACGCTGGCAACATTCTACTGGAGCTGATCACGTCCCAATATACAGATATCGTAGCAAAGCTAGTCGCAAGATGGGGGGGGGGGGGGGGGAGGTTTCCTTATCTAGAAGTTATAAAGTAAATCGTGCTCATTGAGCCCATGCAGTTCATTGAGGAGATAGTCCGAGAAAGTACGAACACGAATCAAAAACGTCTGCCAATTCGAGTAGGCAGTATAGCTTCCTCACTTACATGAACGTATAGAATCGTTGGGTAGATTCATTTTGATACGGGACCATCGGCGGTCCAACCCACGTGAACCCTCAAAATTTCAGCACTCTACGACTATTTTTTGCGTAGTTAGAAGCGGTTACAGGAAAACTGTCAACATTTCATGTTCGCGCATGTGCAGACAAAAGTAATTTATATGGAACTATCAAAGTATTATTCCTGATTGACCCTCCAAATCTGAACTCCTTTCAAGGATATTTAAGGTAGTTGAACGTTTCAGGTATTTCACGTTTGCGCATGCGCAGACGAAACGATTTTCATGATTTTGAAACGGGATCATCTGCGATCAAAGTCGAGTGTACCCTCAAAATTTCAGCTCTCTACGACTACTTTTCGCGTAGGTAGTTAGAAGCGTTACAAGGAAATGGTCAACGAAAGTTACATTTCGAGTCCCATGAAATTCATTTAGAACTATCTATTCCTGATCGATCCTCCAAGTTTGAACTCAGTTCAGCGATATTTAGGGTTGCTATGGGCGTTTAAAGTATTTCACGTTTGCGCATGGGCAGCCGAAAGTTACAATACTTTTTCAATGATTGTTGTATGGGTTCATCTGTGACCCAACCCGCACCTAACCACCAAATTGCAGCCCATCTCAACAATTATTTCGGGTGGTTATGGGCGTTAAAAGGAATTACCACAGACAGACAAAGAACCAAAAATGTTCCTCGATTTCTGAAACGCAAAATGGTTGTGGAAATTTTCATTTTGGAGGACACAATTTTTTTTTTTTACTCAATCACGAATCCAGGGCTTCCCTACCTTTGGTAGTGAGGAAGCAAAATCTGTCGGACAAGAAACAACGACGCTGACACAGTGGAGGCTCGAGATTCCTGTTGCATGACCACAATAGGAAGAAAAACGGAGTTATTGAAAAAATAGTCTATTTCCACTAATACACGAAAAACGCAAAAAACACTGTTATTCCGGTTTCGGTGATCAAACCATCGTCAGTAACACACAATAACGGTTATTTATTGTGTGTTACTGACGATGGTTTGATCACCGAAACCGGTATAACAGTGTTTTTTGCGTTTTTCGTGTATTAGTGGAAATAGACTATTTTTTCAATAACTCCGTGTTTCTTTGAAGTAGGTTTCCACGATTTCTTCGCGAGTGATTTAGTTCGTACCACAATAGGAGTCGAATGAAGATAACCGGTACTTGATGCATTTGCATTGTACCTTATCGAAACAACTAAGGGCTGAAGTGGAAGCTTGACCGTACAGTAGTAACCGCCGTAGTCGAAAGTCGAACGAATAGTGGATTCCGAGTTTTCTTACCTGAGGTCGTCCAGATTTTTTGACTTGAGGATTCGGACTATCGTCGGCTTACAAGTGAAGTCCACTAAGTCGAAAATGTTGCTTTCGAAAAAATCGAGTACAAAGTTTTCCAGTTTTTGGATGAGATGTTCCTAAGGGAAGAAATTCGATTAGAGGGTTGAAATTTGGAACGTATCTGCCTTAGGGTGTCTAGTTGCCACCTTGAAAATCTCAAGGGGTTAGCTGAATTTAATTTTCCTACGAAGGAACTTGACTTAGTGGATTTCACCAGACTATAGCGGCCTTTCACTTGACTAAAAAATCATAAGAAGTATCGTTTTTCTCCATGAGAATTCCCTCTAATCTTGATAAAAATTGACTACTAGTCTTAGTAATTACGTAACAAAAAAAGTCTGTGGGATGAAAATTCCTTTTTATTATTATTTATTTTATTTTTTCAGTTATCATGGTTAAAAGTGTTAGTAATCTAAAATTCTGCTTGGTAGCTATCACGAATATCATTTAACACTGAAATGGATGCAGATCTGATTTGCCAAGGACCAAGGAAAGAGACTGGTGACAGGGATAGAATGGGTAAGGAGAGCTGGAAAAACACAAAGAGTGAAACAAAAGGCAAATCAGCTGGAAAAATGGAACATCATATCTGATCAAACGACAATAATGTTTCTGGAACCGGGTTGAACCCACATATTAACTTCAGGAGGGAGTCGGTGATGCTAAGTGAAAAACTTACTAGACATCCGCAAAAAAATGACTTAGTGGATTTCACATCTATTTTTAATATATGCCGCATCGGTAATTATCAATTTTTAGTATGGTGAAATCCACTAAGTCAAGTGGATTTCACCGGACTAGAATTCGTTCGACACCGACTTAGTGAGAAACAATTTTGTCGTTCTCAAGAAAACCGTTGCTCCGATCTAGAAAATGACCTTGCCAATCGATCGGGCGTCAAAAAATACATAGGAGTAGGATCTTAACTCAGGGTGTGAAGAAGTCACGTTCTCGATAGAGATCATCTTCTCCGTCACGTTGTTTGGTTTCTCAATCACGTTATTTGGATTTAACCAGCCTCTTCTCCCAGCACCTCCTTTTCACTGATCCATCGTGGGCAATGGAAAAATGCTGCGAAGTCCTTGTCACATGGGTTTATTATTCTATTGGACATACCTACAGAAATTTTGGCTGTTCATTTATTGTTTCTTTCGTGTGCAATAAATGAAATAGCTATTTTTGATGGCAATTATAGCTATTTTTTATGGCAATTATTGATAATTTTTGATAGATATAATTGAAATAGCTATTTTTACCAAATTATCGTTGATCAATGATATTGCCATTTAATTGCCTTCACCTGATAATACCTCTTCTAGTGTTATTGTACCAGTTTATGAAGATTTCAGACAATTTCCCATGTTTTTGACTCACAAAAAAATGATTTTTGGGAGCTGAACCTCCGCTTCAACCTCAATTCTTCACTCTTTGGTCAAAATCAACTTCATGTTCGGTCTTCTAGCCCTAAAAAACATGGAAAACGATATATCACAAGCTCATGTTCACCAAAATCTCAAAAATCCCTCGAAAAATCCTATTTTTACACATTGTTCTACCATAACACCCCTTGGTGTGTTCCGATCCGGCTGCCGAGTTCGGAACAACCTCCTCTTCCTCTTTGCAAATTCCTTTTGAACGTGTTCCTTTTTTTCTCTTCCACTAAACGTGTTGAATCATTAACTCTCCACGCCTTGAATTCAGTAGGTACTGTAACATAAATGCTGCACACACTCCATAAACTTTATTCGCGCATGAAGCGTGGACATTCCTAACTCTTCTTGTAATAAATCATCAGGCTTATCTTGTAACTCAATCTCAGCGTGAGTACTATCTCCAGGTAATTACATCCGGCCTCCCCAACTTAGGGTGCGGCTTCAGATCCACATGTGCATACTACTGAGTTGAGGCATACCTCGGTGTCCACACTGAAACAGTGATTCTTCCATTTCATTGATATCCCCGAGTTTACTCTTGATTGTCCCTGTACGTGAGTCTCAACGCACACATCATCGCTTCCAAAAGTAGCCGCGCAACTGAGATGCCCAGTTCAGTTCAGGAAGGTTGCAGTTGGGAGCATCTAACTTCACCAGCTGTGTCAGACACATGCTTGAAGGCGGGCGGCTTTCATCTCCAACAACCTGATCCAGTCATTCAGTATTCTTTTCAGGGCAGCCACCTTTAGCTTCAGTCGTCCTGTTTCTAGCCGCAAATAGTATCCCGGTGATGATTACGGCAAATAGAAATCCTCACAACCCCTACATTCTCCAGATAGCTGCTCCCCCTTACCTCCACACAATAAAACACCATAGACTCCACAAGCGACTGGAACGTGGCCATTCACGAATGCCCATTTGATGTTCCCTGATGCGATACATGCCCTTGAATTATACACAGTGGCATTATCCCGTTTTTCCTTCTAAGTCGCTTGGTTACGTTTGTTGATTACGTTCATGTCGCTAAGGATTTCTACTTGGTGCGAAGAACAGAATCCTCCATAAAATTCGGAGTAGAAATTCCGGGCATAATTGATTCCAGAGAATCAACAAAATGAAAGGAATATATTTATGTGGAGGAGAAGCAGGAACTGGAGAGAACCCACAAGAGGTACCGTACCTACTTAGACCCGCAATACATGTAAGTCGTGCGGTCGGTTACCCGGGCGCAATAATACCTTGAAATGACACGTAAATAACCCCTTCAATTCCAGAATAAGTAAAGCAAGATAAATATAATACGAAGTAGCACAGACAGCTGCTACTTACCTACCACTAGGGAGGTACAATAGAAAAATGGAAAATAAAGAAGTACAAAATGGAAATCTTTTTATAACTAATACAACTACGTATTAACTAATAACAGAGTTTCGACGGATGGACGATTTACAGTTTGTATGTGTACCTATATAAATTCACAAAATTAAAATCCAGCTCGAATTAGGATTTATTTTGTGAATGCCATATTGTACGAACTCATCATCGCTAATGAAACGGCCGATACGCCTTAAGAGTCCTCTTCAAGGATGAAAATCTAGCTTTATGTCCAGCAAGGTATCAATCCTGTACCACAACTACAAGCAGCAATTTTGGGGATGTTTTGACTTAAAGTTTTGATAGTATAATCCTTAGGCCTGCAGAATTTGCTGTATTGGTGACACCATAGTGCCAGGGAACGGCACCAATCTGGCACCAGTGGTGCTGTCGTCATAAACATGTGTGTTTTTCATCAATTCATCGAATTTCATTCCACACCTGATATGGTAAGCCATCTTGCAATGTAGAATGAACAAAAAATAAACCTTTAGCTTACCACCAATTTATTTAACACAAAGCTTTTCGCTCAACTTCTGAGCATCATCAGGTAGTTACTCACATAAACACAGGTAGCAGTGAAACCTACCACAAACTCTGTTATCTGTGTTTATCTGTGTACCTACCTGATGACGCTCAGAAGTTGAGCGAAAAGCTTTTTGTTAAATAAATTGGTGGTAAGCTAAAGGTTTATTTTTTGTTTATTCCACATTATAGTTTTTCATGTTTTCCGGCACGCTGAATCGAATGGAATAACTTTAAAACTCAAGCAATCATCCTTACAGCGATTGATAAATATTTAGCCATAAACCGTAACGAATACTAGATATTACTGAGAGTGTTACCTACATAGGCAGAGTTTGAGCCTATTTTCAAAACTGCTTTAGGCACCTTGCCAGCGGACCCACGTAGTATTATAATTTGGATGATTAGCACGGAAATAGACATAATTTGGAAGGAAGCTTAGCACTGAGCGAGTTTCAAGACTCAGTCACGATACTTTGAATTAATGCCACTCCTTGGACCACATGATGCCTTTTTGGAACCTAAAGAGTACATCATCCATAATTATGGAGTATATAAACAGCGATACATCGAGCAAATTACGCATTGTATTCGTTGCTCTCCTGAGCTCCTCGGAGACCTTCAAGACACTTCATTTCTTCAGGGGTACCACAATATCGGCTTCCGAGTAGAACACAAACCGATGTACGCACAATCAGTGGAAATCGTTTAATGACAATACAATTTATTATTTCAGTCTTCTACCAAATGGCAAGCAAATGTGTGTTTTTGGACTGCGCCTTCACTGGCAAGCGGCAGCTTTACTGGCGCTTGAGTAGCAGGCGCACATTTTTGTGCTACTTAGCTATCAAATCAAATCAAAATATTTCATTAGTAGAAATCATTCACATGATCGTTACAATTGATTTTGGTTTAAAACTGGTACTTCAATAGGAAAGGACTTCAAGAATAAGTTGTCTTCCAAGTGAGACAGACTTTGGTTACTGCGGGCCAGCCATGGTTCACAACTCGTCGCGTGCAAAAGCACGTGGCATGAGCGATCTGAGGGTGAACTGGTAGAGGGCAGTGCTCTTTTGCCTGTCACTGCCTATAAATATCGAGCAGTGAACAGTAAGCAAACTCAGTGACCAAGGCGCCAATATAGTGAGCGAGGTAGTGCTCTCGATAAGTGCTATACAGTTGGCAGACGAGCAGAAAGTGAATGCTTGTTCAGTATAAGTGTCTCAGGCTGCTTGCGGTCACACACTGAGCAAAAGTCTGCATTAGCGAGGACGTACTTATTCCTTGGGTGGTAGAACTTGATTGGGCCAAACTCCAGCCACTGGATAATATTGGTGACCTATGAACAACGAACTGCAAACAACGAACTACAAACAACAGAAGAGATAGGTAGACAACCGGGCGAATTTTCCAGGAAGCAGCGTGTGAGTAGCAGGTTGATTACAAGGGGAGGGGAGACAGGGGCGGATCCAGAATTTTTTTCCGGAGGGGGTCACAGGGTAGAACAATATAAAAAATAACAAAATAACCAAACGAACAATACAAACCGAATTTTCAACCTTATACCTAAACTCGTCCAATTTTTCTACATACAAAATTAATTGTATTTATTTATAAAATGCATTGTTTATGTAAAAAATATTTTTCAATATCTATTAATTATTTAACTGATAAATGTATTTATTTTCAATTTTCTTCTAAAAAAGTGTCCTAATGTGTTTTCAAACAAATTGGCGCATTTTATGGCAGCGTAGCTAACTTCAGAGTTTGCAAATCAAAACATTGAAACCACAACAATCTGTTGTTGATCCCAGTGAATTCAGTATCGTTTTTACTGAATTTGGCAGGAAAGAAAACGAGAACGAAACAAAAGCAAGATAATAATTAACAAAAATAAGAAGAAATAAACACGGTGTAATTTGACGGATACACCAAGGTAAATTTATTGACATAATTGTATATAAAGTAACATTGGTAGGACCAAGTGTACGATTATATTCGACTAATTTTGACATTTTTGATCGAATCTTTTTAGATTTTTTATAGTTCTTTTTTGTCGTCGTTTGGTTTGTTTCTGGTTTTTGATTTCACAAAAACTGGGTTCGTTTTCGTTTGGTTTTTTTGTTTTCGGGTTTGTGAACAATTCGTTCAGCTCTGCTTTTTGAAATGCAGGCTGATTCTGGGGGGGGGGGGGGTCATGACCCCTGTGACCCCCCCCCCCCCCCCCTTGGATCCGCGCCTGAGGGGAGAAGGCAGTCATTAGTATCCAGCGAGCCGCATAGCGAGCGCTCCATCGAGGGGTATAATTCGATGGTCACAGGCAGAGTCACAGCCCACGTCAACGTCACAAGCTATATCCATCCGAATGCGGCAATAACGTTATCAAAATTCCACGTTTAAATAAAAATCAACTGCTTAAATCTCGTCCAAATAAGAAATATCTACCATCTCATATCAATGTCTACTTTCAAATAGAATAATGCGTGGATATTCCCCACTCAACTAACCCGCAATATAATTTGTTTGTCTGTTCCTTTACTTCGCTGAAGACTTACATCCTCCCCTGTTATATTTTCTTAATTAATCAACTACCTACGTAGTAAGCAATTAATTTGCTGGTTATTTTCTTATCTTACTAAATATTTACCTATGCACTGTTCTACTGAGAAATTTTTCATTTAGTAAAATGGGCTCGCCCGTGCTTGTATAATCAACACAGTCAACGACATAGCCAAAAATGTAAACGTATCGCCACATTCAAGGAACATTATATTTACGTGCAAATCGTTATGGCGCTTGAAAAACTATCAACAGACGGTAACAATGCCACGAGAAAAGCAGCTTTTCAAATGCATGGCGCTGCTACAATTTCTGAATTCATTGATAGTTTCTGTGCTACGTGGCGTATAAATCGGGAATCCCCACAGAAGACGTGAATTATACTGCTCTCCTTCACAGATGCAACCTTGTCACCCTGGAAAAAAGAAGATGTTCTTCAGACCTCGTTCTGCTGTTCAAATTACTCAACAACCGTATAAATTGTCCCTCTTTACTTTCTAAAATTAATTTCGTCGCCTACCAAACCCCCACTCGCTCATCAGTGTTATTTAATGTCCCTTTTTCCTCCACAAACTACGATAGAAACCGTCTTCACCGAATCCTCCGAAGTGCAAATCTCCTCCTGGCCTCTTACCCACAGTTTGACTTTTTCAACTCCTCCCTTTCTAATCTCAAATCTATATTGTTATCTTCACCTCTTTCTTTTCAATAATTGTATTCTTTTTTGAAATCCTCCATGTTTATGAATGACCATGTTATGTATAATGTAAATTGGGCTTGCCCGTGCAAATAAATAAATAAATAAATAGTGTTTGCCTCATAGCAAAATATTCGGCGTTCCTGGAACCGGTGGTAACAGCTCGGTAAGTACGGACTTAATTTAAATTAAATGCAAAACAAATTACAGACATCGTGAGAAAACAACGTGGAAGTGCGGGTGTTGGAAGTCGAAGTGTTATAGCAGAGAATGAAACAATCGCCGAGCATCTTGGAAAATATTTCAATATGCGGCGAGTATTAAATCATCAGAATCATCTTGCGTATCCATCAGCAACGACTTCTCGCGAGTTTTGGAGAAGATCTAAAAACATTTCGTACAAAGTCAATGTAATCAGCGTTGAAAGAATTTGCAAGGTTTGAGGGGAAGGAACAGGTTTCTATACTATACCTTATGCACAACCAAAAGCGACGACCGTCTGATTTTGAACACTTCGTCAAGGAGTCCCAATGAGCAAGCTTGCCAAATTTCATCACTTAAAACCCTCTCTAACCTACTCATAGAAACTGCAACCCCCCCCCCCCCCCCCCCCCCAATGCACAATGGCACTTACTTGGAGCATAAAGAATGGGTTTACAAAATTACAACTCGGTCCGTTTTTGTTTGTGGAGCTGCAGCCCTGTCAAAAAAGAACAGCAAGAACAACAACGAGAACAAAAAGTCGAAAAACTTGAACAATAGTGGTTTTCAACTTCCGTAACCCCGGTACCTGATGGTCCCGAGCGTTGAAATTTGGTGCCAGGGTTATGGAAGTTTGAAAATCGCAATTTTTCACGTTTTGGTTTATTATTTTCAATAATGAACCATTGGAATCGAGCAAGAAAAAAAAAAAATTCTTACCCCCCCCTCAAAATTTGATGGTTTACGTTTCAAGGTATGTAGAATCCAAAACTGCAATAAAAATATTACTGTCTGTCCGCCGTACGCCGTACGCCGTACGGGCCACTTTTCTTAGTTACCATGAAAGAAAATTGATGAAATTCGGGTTATAGGTTCCGTTCGGGGTCTAGTTGGTCCTCGAAGCTCGACGTTACTGTCAGTCATCTCCAAGGGGTTCAAAATAGGGGTTGAAATTTTCAGAACGCCGTATCTCGAAAACTTTCGATTGACGGGTATTGTTTTTTTTACGTTATTAAATTTGTCTTGAGCTAAACAGTTTTTTGAGACCACCCGGAGCATTGTACGTCCAGCCGTTCGTGTGCACCAAAAAGCTTCGTCAACACGATCGTGAATCAAACGGTATAACTCCGGCCCGGATATCATAACTACGGAGCATCTGATTATAATCAAGGATGGCTGTATGAAGTCGAGTTGTTTGTTCTGCGATATTATTTCATTTGACAAGTGATGGACTACTGGATTTTGTTGGTAGGTACTTCTGAAACTTGAACAAACGTTGAAGTATTATTGATGGGTAAATTATTAAACAATGGCAAATTATTACACAACGGTGAATTATTACACAACGGTAAATTATGACACAACGGTAAATTATTACACAACGGTAAATTGTTACACAACGGAAAATTATTACACAACGGCTCATCTACCCAGAAGGGGCTGGATTTTGTTGATAGGTACTTTTGCAACTTGAACAACCATTGAAGTATTATTGATGGGTAAATTATTACACAATGGCAAATTATTACACAACGGTAAATAATTACACAACGGCTCATCTACCCAGAAGGGGTTGGTTTTTTTGATAGGTACTTTTGCAACTTGAACAACCGTTGAAGTATTAATGATGGGCAAATTATTACACAACGGTTCATTATTCTATCTCCGTAGAAGGGGAACCTATACAGGTAAATTATTACACAACGGTTTAGGTAGGTACCTACCTAGTAACGAGTACGGGGTTAGGTACTACCCTACGGAGGGTGTAGAATAGTGCATATGTTTTATAGAAGGGTTATCTATACAGAGAGCTGTGATCTGTAACAGGAGGGTATTCTGCACAAAATAATAAACCGTTGTGCAGGGATTTGCAGCGTTTTTTACTTCTTGTTGTCGTTGTCGTTGTTCCTTGACAGGGCTACAGCCGCACAGACATAACGGATCGAGCTGAAATTTTTCACACAAATTCGTTATGCTCCAAGGAAGTGCTTTTTGTGCATTTTGGTCACCCTCCCCCTCCCACAATTTTGGGTGCTAGCTCGGTATTTGATCTGGCGCCCGCCTGTGTTCTCCGGACCCCACCGCGATCTCCCTCTCAACTGCCCGTGATCTGCCCGCCCATGTTTACAGTACAAACACCAACGGATGATCACTCAATCCACTATTCTAACAATCGGCACACTTAATTTCCTCGTGGCCGTTCGTGGTTTTGATTAACTGAGATACTTAGTGTGTTATAGTTACATATTTTGTTAACGAAAACGAGGCTGTGATGTCTAATGTGATGTTATTTCGTGATTTTCATAGTAATGTTGTGCCCAGTGAGGTCGTCTGTCACAGGTATCTAGTGGACAAAGGACTGATAAAAAGTTCCGAAGATAATGCACCTTGAATATCCTGCAATAAGAATATAACAAGAAACTCGCCAATTGAGAAATAATATAAAATTTTTTATAATAGGTATAAACTAAAACGATAAAAATATAAAAACGGGAATAAAATGCAAACTCGTACGTATACGCGAAATAAGAGTGGCAGAAAGTAACGTAATAGAGAAATCGCCACGATTCCTTCCTGATTCCCAGCAAATATTACGAACTGCCAATACAGCTGATAGGTTGTACGACGATTTTCTCCTCTTTTTTGCACTTTTCATTTTTGAAACTTTTGGGACAAAATTCACTAGATTTAAGGTACACGTACGGAACAAAAGAAGAAACCACGGACGCTAGAGACGGACTATACATAGAAGTCTGATAGAAGACAACCGGTGAACTGAGACCCAGAGGATCGTGCCTGTTGAAGTGCCTGTCGGCGCTTGTTCTTGGCCTCTTTTGTATTCATTCTCTGGGAATAAACCATTTTTCAGATTTAAAAAATGTTGCACGGTTGCCGAGAAAAACGTTAAATACTTTTCCATCTTCTCTCTCTCTCTCTCGCACACCTGTCGTCCACATTAGCCATAAGAGTAGTGATATAAATTTCGTATCTTTCGTAAATTCGTAACAAAAAATTAGCACGGGAAGTTTTCGAAAGGGCTTTATCCGAAAACTACTCCGCAGGATACTAAACTGGGCTAAAATCAAGAATCAGTCGGCAGCTCTGTTACATAGTAGGTACCTACGTACATCATGCCTCGCCTCCTGTTCACGCTCTTTTATTTCCCATCTGTTAGCCCTGGAAATATTTCCATCCTGAAGGCATTGATACTCACAGATCCGTATAATTAGTTGCGTCGTGCTATGTGATGTTAAACCTACCTATTGCCACTGAGTGAAATTCACAATGGATTCACGTTTACTAGAATGAGACGCTCGAAATATTCCTTGTTTACAATTCGGTGGTAATGACAAAAAACAGACCCTCATAACCGCATTTCTTCACTAAGTCCTCCCCTCACACCGCCCCCTGCGCCGTTCAACATTATGGAAATAACATCTTGTAAAACGGAAATTCCGCCTTTTTTCAGTTCAGCGACATCTTTCAGAAGCCTCTCAAAAGTAATGGAATAGTATTGATCCTTTGCCCAGACGTTTACATGTGTATTGAATTTTTCTGTTTCTTTAAGCTGAGAGATAACAATTTAACCGAAAGAAATAAAATATGTCGTACCTACATCTTCAGCCCTCTTTCGTAATGACTAGCTATGACAACAGATAGTATAGACTACAGAGGAAAAAAATAAAGCCAAAGGCCGCTTTGTTCCATATTCATTCACTGATATTGTTTATCCACTGTATTTACCCAACTACGTACATGACCAGATGAGGGCAACTAGTTTATGTGAATGTACGAGAGTGTGGAGGTACCTATGTCGTCCGCTTTTTTAGTAAGATATTTCTTAACAAATTTGGCCCCGTTTCTGTGTCCGCAAATCCTAGCCACGCTCATAACTATCCGATAGAATGATCTTAATGAGGTGAAATTTGGAGGGTTCCATATGAATTCCATCAAAATAAGGCGCTTCCGCCTGCGCATGGGGCCCTGAATTTTGCACCGAAAGGTTTCGTCAATAGGAGGATGAATAAAATGGTATACATTCAGCCCAGATATCATTGATAGGGACGCCGCAACATTATAGTCCCCAATATAGGGAAGGAGGTGGGGGGGGGGGGGGGTTCAATGAGCCATATATTGCCACAGATTGAGGCACCATATAGAGGTTATTGGGAATAGGCTCTAGATTCATAAGCTATACGTGGCCAATATGTTTCAATATGGACGATTGGCCCACCGATGTAGGTAGGTAATATTAGCTACTCTCTGGGTCACCGAAAATCGATAGGTTGCAATAAATTCGCATAAGATCATTGGAAGAAGATGGTCCGTAATGAATTTCGAAAAGCTTGGATCATTGTATAGTATCATTGTATTGTATCATTGTACTGGATCATAGTATGACTATCATTGTGCATCAGCAAACTCGAAATTTTGATTGGTCTCTCGAAAGTAAAGTCCATCCTAAGAATTTTGACACCAACCGCCCCTTCCTACGATAAGTAGTTTTTACTGTATGATATTAAAAGTTTCCTACAGTAGTGACGTCATTGCACCAAATGAGACTTCACTAGTGTAGGAACTTCTAAAAACCCTAAAATAAAAACTACTTATCGTAGGAAAGTGTGGTTGGTGCCAAAACTCTCAGGATGAAAGCTACTTTATTTTTTTGTTTAATTAAAAGTACCTATTCTTTTAGATCCATGGGTAACGGTCATTGCGAGGATGCTAAGTGCTACTTGGCAGACATTTTTCAGCCCTTGCCACACCATGCTGGCGATTTACGATTTAGTTACCATGACAGAAACTGTGAATAATGAATATCTGCGCTTCAAACTTCAATGGCTTTGGGAAGAGAGTAACGAATGGGAGATCATTCTTTCTTGCTTTTCATATGTAACGAATAACCAAACCATTGTTCTGCTCTTTCCAATCGTACACTGGATTCATAACGCCCGTCAGTCACGAGCGGAAAGTCGCTGGCTTCCACAAAAATTGAGTGGCGGTCGAACTGACGTGCGGGTTTACGTCGGTATCAGCTTCGCATAGAACATTTTACGACACAAATGTTCCTTATTGATAACAAGTGTTGGTGGGGCTTTCAATATTATATTAGGCCGTAACCTCTCAAAATTACCTTGTTGACATTATCATTACTTCACTACGTACAATAGTGAACAAAGAGTGGGGGGGTCCCGAGAAGCTTGTGACCAGGGGCTTGTTTCACAATATGCTCGTAATACCTGTTGAACAATACATTTTCAAATCAAAAGTTCTAGTAATACTGCTCACAGTTCTTGTAGAGTAATACATGTAAGATTCACAATGATGCACTTACCTACATCTCGTATTACAAGTAAAGAATAATGGTACAAGGCCACAATGATCGATGGTCGAAGTTCACAAGCCAAATACTTTTTTTAAGGGTAAAGTTCATGGATTTTAGTAAGAAATATTTTCAATAGATGGCTGCACCATCGGGGGCAATCCAATATTCGGTTTATCTCTTGAACCGGTCAAACGATTCTCAATATGTAAAATGTTTGGTGATCGTTATAAGCAACCTTAAGTGGCGATATTCAGTTTTGAATTTTAAAATTTTTTTCGTGGCGTTCCCGAAATTATTTTATTCAATTTAATTTTTTTTGGAAAAAGCAACTAGTAATTTTGTAGCAAAACAATCGAAGAATCCAAATCCGTTTTTAGATTGAAAATCGGATCATTAGATCGAACGACATTTTGGAAAATTACTATAACAATAGGGGCCTATTGTTAACCCTCTAATCCTCTGGGGGGCTCCACCCCTAGGCTGGTGGGACGTTGCACTTCTACTTCCGCCTGGCGAGGGTCCACCTGGGACCCTGGGGGTCCTGGGGAACTTATCTAGAACCAGAGGTCTGGGGAGCTGGTGGATGTCCAGGTTCATTATATCTAATCGTTGGACTTTTTTCAACAAGGTAAACCAACGTTTCTTATCTCATGCCGTTGAATTATACTCAGCAGTATTGGTAATACACTGGCCGACACGCAATAAGCTTGTTCAAAGGGAAGGCGAACTTAATGGGCAAAACACACCGCTTTGGGAAATACCGCTACGAATTTTGCTAGCGGCACATCCTAATCCAAAGACCAGTCATCCACGTGCCGAAAGGGAATATGACGGGTGCTCTAAAAGTAATAAAAAACAACAAAGGGCTCTCCGTGACCGTTTTACCTACTACTTGGTTTTCCCACACGTAGGGCCAGTAAGCCTCATTACGCTATCATCGCCGTGTCAACCGGATATGGTCGGTGGCGTGTTTGACGTTCGGGAAACCCGATAATTGAGCGCCATCTCTGTGCCCACCCACAAAGGTATTAATAATATGAAGGTGTTGTGGATGGGACATATATAATACCTATGTCTAGAATTTGACCAAGCAATTTACTCACAGCCGTGTCAGTTTTGTGATAGCTTGTGACTATTTTGTGCTTTCAATCCAAAGTGATTATCATCTGTTCCGCCATGAACAACAACCAAGTCCGTTTTCGCTCTCGGAAAACTCTTTCGAGCCACCGGAAATCGCTCAGATTTTCAAGGCAGAAGAGTTACCCTCGCAAAACGTAATGGTCGACCTTTTTTGCGTTGAGCCTGTTGAATTGTGTTTTGTTCCGTGTGGAACAATGGTAATTCGAGCCGGGTCTATACTAACAGGACAATAGAGATTTTTAATACTTTCAGTAGGTACTCACTGTAGTTATTATAAAATAGAAACGTATAATAGAGTCGAATAATCTCCCTGTGATGGGAAAGCGAGGCAGTGGGGAACTGAGCTGAAATAATACTCGTATTATAAAAACATTCGTGAAGCAGCATCGCTATATATAAGCAAATTTTTGCAGTTTTTTTCAACTCCCAGTAATTTATATTAATTTCTCCCCACCCCCCCCCCCCCCCCCACTTAAAATCACCGGTCGTTTTGGGGTCAAAATCAGTTAGAGATTTTGCAATTTTGGTGATTTTTACCAATTTTAATCCCTAACACGCCATTTTCCTCATAGAATTAATAAAAATTGCTCGACTTCATAAAATGACCTTTTCTCTCATGGTTCACCATTCCATTACTCAATATTAGTGGTTATAAAAGAAATTTCCTATCTTCGTGGTAGCGAATCATGAGTGAAAAGTTAGGTCAAACATCAAATTTTGTGGATTTCATAATTTTGTTCAAAACTCTGATCACATTTTCGAATGCGTTTTTCTGAATTTTTTTCGTTTATCTCAACCAAATTAGACGCCTACATTCAATCACTTTCTCAACGACGTGTCATTTCAGCGAATTTTCTAATAAAGTTAAGCTATTGTGCTGGACCAAAAATTTTTAGAGCATGCATTTTTGTATTTTTTTTTAATGGGTAAATCCGTTTCAGACCACCATTCATCCCCAAAAGACACCAAAAACCATGTACGAGTACCTATGTATATATACAGGGTTTAACAGGAAGAAATGTCAATACTAGTAGTTCAGCGCCGCCAACCGCGATATTTATCTAATATATACATAACGCGTATCATTCCAGACGATAACTCCTCTTAGGAACGAGATGAAAACTTCAAATTTAGCCAATCGAATATAGGCAATTTTCAAGCATTTGGGGTGGGGGCATTTGGGGGGGTAGCTTGAGGGGCAAAATTGCCAAAAATTCTAATAAACCACTAACTGGTGTGGGATGGTGAACTAAGATGTAAACTATCTGTTATCCTGAGCTGAACCATGTCCAAGTACATTAAGGGGAAAATGGGGAGTTTTAGAGGACAAAAATGGGCAATAACGGCTAAAATTGTCAAAAAATGCATATAAATTCATCGATGGTAACTGTGGTGGAAAAGCTCATTTTTTAAGGTGTGTGATTGCCAATAACTTTTAGGGAAGGAAATGGGGGTTTTAGTGGTCAAAATGCGTAAAAATCGGCAAAATAAAAAATTTGCACATATAGCCATGCTGCATGACTGGAACTTTTTTTTTTTTTTGCTTCCGAGTCTACCGAAGGTCGCAGAAGCATAGTGGTCATTTTTGAGATGTGAAGATGGTTTTTGTTCCAAAATCAAAATTTCAACTCGAATCTTAGGCTTTAGACATTCCTGAACAATTTTGGTTCGTGACTGACTGTCCGCAGATCGTTGTTACAGTCATAACTTCTCGAATAATGGTTATGGTTATAAGGTAACAGAGGGGTGATTATGTTCAGGAGGGGACCGACGTTTTATGGATACGAGAGAAATCATAGTTTTCTTATAATGAATTCTGACATTATCATGTCTGATTGAATGGAATTCGGACCGTAATCTTCTGGAGCACCCTTTAATTTTTTAGAAAATTATTTTTTATTCTAATTTTTTCCACCACTAAAAATATTTCGCATACACACGGCATTCCTACGTTTTCGTATCTGTGCGATTTTCTTCGTTATACTTGCTGGGATTTTCCCGTTATATATCCAATAGTTTTAGCGTGCCATTCCGGACCAATTTGGTAATCTAGATCAACCCCCCTAACTCTACTCGTGAATGACCCTCTCTTCCCCCTATTGATTTGCTTACCACTAGTAAACTTGATCACTAATGCCATGCATATAACTTTTTGCCAAGTCACTAGCGCCATTTGACAATAAATAGTGACTTTTCACTAATACAGGGGCAAGCGCAACTTGCATTTTAGAAAGTAAAGTTACGTCATCAAACGCCTTCCTGTTCCGGGGGTTTGAACAGTAATACTCTTTACATTGTCTATTACCAAAAAAGCCAAAAATGTTATTTGGCCCATTAGTTAAATCTATCTTTAAATCTTCGACTAGACTGGTGGATTTCGAATTATGCGCGATTGCACGCTCAAGATATTTTTTATCGCCAGTCGTTGTCATTGATATTTCCATAGGCGTCAATTGTGAATCTTGAACCTGATAATAATTTTGTGACAATGTAATATAGTTATCGAGTACATTTTTGCCTGAAGTTTTTATTGGTCTTCCTTCATTTTCCTTCATTTCCTCCATTTTGTGGCGAGTTTATTTACTTATACGGTTTGCTAGATTATGACAACGCTGCAAATCATTAGGAAAAATGCTGCTTATTATGGAAAATCCAATCGCAAAACTTATAAAATAATAATTTAGAAAATTAAATCATACTCAGAAAACTAGATACCAGTCAGACGCTAAAAACGAAGCCTCCTTCTTGATACCCTGACAGGATTCAGCCATTCATTGTATTTTATTTATTATTTATTATTATTATTATTATTGTTTTTTTAGCATTGTTTTTATTATTTTTCTATTAGTTCATTATTTTGCATACATATTGCTATGAATTTCGTTGTTTTGACATACCTGTATGTTAAGTTTCTATATTCTTTTTTGTAACGTAATTTGTGCCTAACTTTAGAATTTCCTATTTTCCGGTGACAACGTTGCCTGAGCAGACGTTTAAGTGGGTCTCTTGATAATAGTTTTTCCGAAATATGCTTCTCTTTTATTCCCATTCATTCTTTGTTAGTTTTTCATGCATACAACTTATACACTCGTTCAACATTATGATTCCTTCTGTTTGCCCTTGACCAGCAAGGGAAAGCCATTTAATTCATCGTTTCGTACTTAAATATTCGGTTTAAAATTTGTCTGCGAGAATTTTATCCCTAACGTAATAAGTTCGTAGTTGAGAGGTGTGGACATTTTTAATTTTAGTTTTTCCCTTATGTGGTACTGCGATTCCATAATTATATGGGGCGCCGTGTGCCTTAGAATTGCATTAGGGCCTTCATATTTTGGGAGCAATTTGCTTCTTCGTTGGAGATTCAATAGTGAGCTTCTTATCAGGACAAAGTCACCAGATTTATATCAAATGTCTGGTCAATTTTTGTCGCGAGATTTTTTTATTTTCCTGAAATACTACTTGGTCTTGTATTTTATGTAGTTCATGCCATGTATTTTGAAGATTTTGTATCCGTTCTTTATTATTATAATTTTCTGGGTTCATTAGTCCATCCTGTTGATCTGTATTTTTCCCAAAAACACAATAGTGTGGTGTTTTATAGTCCAGTGCTTTGGTTGGCGTAGAATTGAATGATTTTGTAGCTATCATGAGTAGAATTTTTATGTCCTTATCTGATCTGGTTTCATTTGATATGTTTTGACGGATATATGCTGCTAGTTTTGCATTAGACCTTTCTACGAGGTCATTAGTACTCGGTTTTCCAGGATTCGACCGAAAATTTCATTCATAAATTCTTCCATTTCCGTTCTAGTGAAATTAGTGGCGTTGTCTGAATGTATTATTTTTAGGCAATCATAGGTAGTTATAAATTCGTCTAGTGCTCAAACTGTTTCAGTTGTTTGCCATAGTTTATTATAGCCTTGTGTTCCTGCAGAAAATCAGATCCTAGGATTATTTGTTGGTCGAGCTGAGTATCGTCCTCCAAGATATGGAAAGTATTTTCTAATCGAAGGTTAGTTTCCATTACGGTGAATGGTAGTTTCATTATTCCCTGTATTTGTATTTTTTCGTTTGTTACTGACCATAGTTCGAGTTTATTAGAGTTTTTCGTTTGATTTTTCGGTATTATTCTCATATGCTCAACAATGCTTACGGCTGCACCAGTATCTATTAATGCGTTATGTAATTGGTTTTGAAGAATTATCTTGATCGTGGGTTGGTTTGGATATTTCTGTTCACTGGTTAAAATGTTTGTCGTTTTTTATTATAATTTGACCTGGGGACTTAGGTGGACTGGGTACCCGAATTCGAGTTTTTTTGGTTGAGGTCGTTATTGTTTTGATTTCCATGGCTTTTATTTTGTTCTAATCCCATGCTTATGATTTTAGATGGATGTAAGCTTTGGTATAGAAATTTTGTTTATTTGTTTACTTCCTATATTTTTATTAGCTATTTTATTAGCTATACTTATTTTTCTTCTTTTGTTTCAGGTAAGTTCCTATACGCTGTGGGCAGTAAGTTCTTATCCTTTCTTTTGGTAAAAAACAAATTAATGGAAACAAAACAAAACATTCAACAGAGCAACGCTGTATTGAAATGGTGTTGTTTAGTGTGTGTGAGTCATAATATGGCATATTATGTTGTAGTTACGTGTGGGCATAGTAGTAGATGGAATTAACATGCACAATCTAATATTTAACATGCACAAAATGAAGTATATGACACAATGAAATATTATATGTTGCTATTTAACGAAAGTTAGCCGATATATTACGATTTTTGTGCGGTCGGCTTTCCGACGGTCGTTTTATAGGTTTATTATGGTGTTTATTATGGTTATTATCAATTGTTAAGTATTTGGGGGGGTCATTCGGCACCTCAAGCAATTGTTAAGTTTTTTGTGGGGGAGGGGGGGGGGGTTGTTTGGCGCCTCCAACGATTGTAAAGCTTTGGTTCTGGGAATCGTAAAGCTTTGGTTGGGTTGTAAAGGTGGGTTCCCTATTACAGAGATGTCTGCTCCAGTCCCGGGATGTAAGATCTACCCTAGGCAGTCCCGTTTACCCTTTGGCAGGAAGATCTTACACTCTAGATCTAGAGGTTACTTTCCTTGAGAATCAAAGAGTATACCCCTTGTCAAAGAGTTTACCCTGGCCTGATATGCTAGCTATGCCTATGCTAGATAGGCTCTCTCCTGGTTCAAAGCTTTTCGATACGCTTCACACCCTATTCTTCCTACCACATGATTGCTTGAGGCCACTCCAAGTTCTTCACACAGTGGACACATTGGTGTCACTGTGCAGGGGGCTCCAGTGTGTCCATCACTGACGGGTTCTTGGCAACAGAAACACTTCTTCATGCGATCCTCCCCTGTGCATCGCCTCGCTATATGCCCGTATCCCAGGCACTTGTAGCATCTGGCTACTTCTACGCGTCTTCTGAGCCTGCAGCCGACTCTGAGCTTCCCACATTCCACGAGCTTATATGCATATCTACTAGAGAGCTCTACAATGGCTAGCACCTGCGATTGGCTATTTGGTTTGGTCGAGTTTCCTTTTACCTCACCTGCTGGCTTACCAAGCTTCTGCTCAAGTGGCTTTGCCACTTCTTTCGCTGTAGCCAGGGAATCCAGGTCTCGCACTTCAATGGGTTCCCTTGGAGACAGGTCTCTTATTTGATATGTTCCTACAGCATCCTCCACAGCCTTCCTAAATTCCTCAGGTATTTTTGTCGCGCTGCTCATTACGAGCATGTCGTCCTCCTTTGCCATCTTCCTGATCACTCAGATCTCGATGTTGGTGACTGAGGGGCCCACCCCTTCCTTCAGCTTTTTTAGCTCCGTGGAGTAAGGGAGATCTTGCGTGACTTTGATGACAAGTGCGTCTGGTCTCTGGCTTCGTCCCTTTTTCTCCTGTTGCTTCTGCTTCTTCTTCTTAACCTTCTCCTCTTGAAGCTACTTCTTCTTCCTTTCCTCCTCTTCCTCTTTTTTCTCTTTGTTTACAAGGTCTTCCTCCTATTTTTTGGCATCATCAACTCTCTTCTTCGCCCTCTCGTCTCCTTTCATGGCCTTATCCATTCTCTTCTGCATCTCACACTCCTTTTCCTTGGCTTTCTCAGCTTCCTTCTTCCGGACTTCCTGCGGGAGCAACCATTCACGCTTCTTCCTACCCTGCATTGTAGCGCTGAGAGACCCAATACTCGACGCACGGGTCCTGCCTGAGGCAGCTGTTGAGTCCGACAGCTCATCGTCTCCTGTATCCCAGGTGTTGTCATCCTGCCTGCCTCAGGGCCTCAGGGCCTCTTCGGAGTGCCTCTTTTTCCTCCTTTGGACGGGTAGCAGTGCTCGCTCATTCCCTTGAGCTTCCCCTGGAGGGTATCCTGCTTTCGAGCTTGAGACTTTAGGGTGTCAATCGCCTCTTGCACCTCTTTAGCCCGCTCTTAACTGTCTGGCTTATGTTGGACTGCCTCTTTGTTGCAATGAGCATTTCTTTTATGGTCATCACCTAGCCAGTTATGTTTTTCTCCATCTCTTTGGTTAGTTGGATGAGTACTCCTGCCATTCCTCTCATGTTCTGAGCTTTCACCAGCTTTTTGTTCCTCATCTATTCTAGCATCCGCATGTAGGCTTGTACCTCCAAGGTCAGCACTAGACATCACCTCTTCTTTCTTTTGGTTATTGGAAGACATTATCTTGATGCATTTACCAGCGCATCATGCATGGAGGAGGGGGTTGGAATAGCTGTGCACGGGTACATCCACGAGTGTAGCAATCCCATAGGTACTGACTACTCCTCGACCCCAGTGATCTGGGGACTCAGCCTCCACTTAGCAGGAACCAGGATGCCAGACCTTCCTGACTCCCCCGCAGCAGTGCGCAGCCCGACCTCCACACTCACCATGCACTACCTGATCAAGGTCCCAAAGGAGCTGCCTCCTAGCATACGGGACCGACAAACACCTCGACAGAGCATGCTCACATCAGCCCTCCACAGCGAGTAGGGGGACCACCCCTAATCGCTGCCTTCAGCACTCCCAGTGATGCCGGCCCACTGCCGATCTGTCATGACCTTGACAAGGAACCCATGCAAGGTATACCCGGGGACGGTAACCCTGGGGTGTGTACTGTAAGTTTTCTTATGTCAATTTGAGTGGAGGTCTGTACTGTTCTGGTGATTGTGTGCTGTGTACTTAACTCAGGAACCCGGGGGTGTGTTAGGCCCCAGCAACCATGAACAATACAAGGAGTTCAGGAAGGCTGTGGAGGATGCTGTAGAAACAGATCAAATAAGAGACCTGACTCCAAGGGAACCCATTGAAGTGTGAGACCTGGATTATCTGGCTACAACGGGAGAGGTGGCAAAGGCAAATGAACAGAAGCTTGGCAAGGCAGTGAGGTAAAAGTAAACTTGTATCCCAGGTGCTAGCCATTGTGGAGCTCTCTAGTAGAGATTCAAATAAGCTCATAGAAAGTGGGAAGCTCAGAGTCAGCTGGATTAACTGCAGACTCAGAAGACGCATACAGTTAGCCAGATGCTACAACTGCCTGGGATACGGGCATATAGCGAGGGGATGCACAGGGGAGGATCGCACGAAGAAGTGTTTCCATTGCCAAGACCCCCGTCAGTGATGGACACACTGGAGCCCCCTGCACAGTAGTGACACCAATGTGTCCACTGTGTGAAGAACTTGGAGTGGCCTCAAGCAATCATGTGGAAGGAAGAATAGGATTTGAAGCGTATCGAAAAGCTCTGGACCAGGAGAGAGCCTTGAAAAAGGCAAGCAAGCGAACATGAAGATCCTTCAGATAAATCTTACCTAATAGGAGTAGGATGGCAAGCTCTCTAAAGGATCAAATTGCCCGGGAAAAAGGTGCCGACATAATGATAATTAGCGAGCAGTACAACTATGACAACAAGGTGCCAGACTGGATAGCGGACCCATCAGGCACAGCAGCCATTTGGGTAGTCAACAGATCCGTAGTTCCAATTGAGGCAAAGGGAGCAGGCTCTGGCTATGTTTGGATTAGGAGTAAGGGGGTGACGTACTTTAGTCGCTACCTTACACCAAATGAGTATGACAAGAAAGTGTTCAATCAAATCGTGTGTTTCATTCAGAGCACCCATTCCAGCTCGCACATATTTTTGGTCCTTCGAACCCGATGAATCTGCGACCTACAATCACTGGTGAGTCCGTTTCAATTTGAATCTTGTGAATCAAAATACCTGCACTCAACATGGCGTTAAGCGAATTAGAAAGGCGGAAACTCGTTGCGAAACGCGGCCGTAGCAAAGCTACCCTCGCGCATATTTCTGAATTTGCCAAAGAATTGACTCCACCATGGGGAAATTTAAGCGGCGTAGGTAGCGGCTAGATTAGAAACCGTCAACGAACTCTGGTCAAAATACGACGCAATCCTAGACACTGTAGTAGTTAGCGATCCTTCAGACAACAACTCAGCTCAGTTCGAGGAAATGTATTTCGAAACCAAAGCAAAGCTTCATAATGTAATCCCTGCTCATCACAATAGTCCGCAAAAGACTATCAAACCTGAAAATAATGACGTTGTCCCTAACATTCAACGTCATTTTTTCAACTTGAAAATATAAAAGTTACCCGAATTCGATGGGAATTATAACACATGGCTCAGTTTCCGCGACACATTCGTTAGTTTGATTCACGAGAAAAATTATATTCCTGTAATTTTCAAATTTCATCGACTGAAATCGTTGCTTCGGGGAGAGCCCTCCGATATTCTTCAATCATTGGAAGTCACCATCGAAAATTACCCGAAAGCTTCGGATCTACTCTACGTGCGTTATGGCAACAGGAAGGTCATAATTCAAACTCACGTTACGACCTCATTCAATTTGCCGAAGGTAGAACATTCAAACTCCAAGTCTCTACGCGTTTTAACCCTCGCTTTGAATAAAACCTTAGATCCATTGAGTCACTCAAGCAACCTGTTGATAAATGGGACGCCATTACAATTCACTTGGCATGTTCGAAACTGGACAAATTTTCGTTGCGGGCGGGCTTGGGAAGAATATTCTGCAAATTTCAAGGAGTTCAGTTACAGTTACTTATTTTAAATTCGACGAATTTCTCACATCTCGTTTTACACCGTTAGAAGCTTTTGAATCACAAACAATGACGCAGACTCAGACCAATCATCAAACGAGCTCATCCACACCTACCAAAAAGGCGCAATATTCAAAATTTAATTCTCGCACTCAACAAGCCTGCATGCTAACAAGTACAAATGGTACCTACGATTTACCGATGTTCCTACTGTAGTGAAAAGTCACATCTACCATTTCAACTTATTTAAACAATTGCCGATCGAAAATAAATGGCAAAAAATAAGAGAATTAAAAGCTGCGTTCGATTTGTTTGAGGGAGAACCACCCAGACTCAAGTATGATGTGTAAAGTGAAGTCGGGATGTAGAACTTGTCCGGTCGTGCGCATAATTCAGTCTTGCATTTTGAACAGTCCTCTTGCAGTTCTAGCGCCCGGAGTCCATCTGTGTCAACAAACCTTTCGGCGGCACCACCGTTACATATTACCTTCCAAACGTCATGGATGTACCATCCCTGTTCATTCACCCTTACCAACTTCTGGCCCAGTACCTATCATCCTCGTCAACTTTACCTCCCCACTCACCCTCTTCGATTATCACTCTCGTTTCTCACACTATTAACTCATTGTGCGAAGTTTTGTTGCCTACTGCAATCGTAGCTCTGTTGGATCAGAATGGATCTCGGAAAAATATCAGATTCATTTTAGATTCCACATCTCATCTGAATTTCGTCTAGCCAACGAGCTATCATTACCCAAGAAGACATCGTTCACCCAAGTTCCAACACAACGGAATGGGCGTAGATCGATTCGCTGTTGTGGAGGAGAATCGTTTCGTCCTCCGCCTTCTTGGGTCAAAAGTCTTTCGTTTCGCCCCTCGCGCCGTCGATTTGCTTACCTTTACTGTACCTCGTTCTTCTGACTCCAGTCCAGTATACCTCGTCTATTCTAAATACGAAGAAAAAAGACTAAATACAAAGAAAAATTCTAAATAGAAAGAAAAATAACAAGCTTACAAGGAACAGCAGTTCCTTGAGAAATTGGTTCCGAGCAGTACAGTACAGTCTCAGCCAAAAGTTTGGGATCTAGGCGGAACCAATAAGGGGACGAGCCGATTCACTCGATTTGAACGGAATTTATTAGTGCGTCTATAAAATCACTAAAGGATATAATTCATTTTCCCTCAGTTTGGATTTCCATATCATTCCAAGAATCTCCAAACATCCAGTTCCATTTAATTCACTAAGTCGGGAATCCCCTCGTATTCCTTCCGACGTTCAGATGCAGCTTGCTGATCCCGATTTTTGCAGTTCTTTGCCTGTCCATGGATTGTTTGGCGCTCAAGCTTTTTTCGATTCATTTATCACTCAGGCTTTCTCGTACTTTAAATCAGACAACTTATACTTTTGTACGTCAATATTGGGATGGGTGGTGTCTGGCACAATTCCTCGAAATGTTCAAATATCCCAACCAAATCATTGTTTGACCGCAATATTCGATGCTATCAAACCTCACGATAGCTCTTCAGAAATTAAATCGGAAACTGAAGATGATTCATCACATTCACAATTTCGTTCCATATAGGAATCATGTCAGAAAGGCTTTTCTTAGAGACACACTATAGAGATGTCAATGGCAGATTTATCGTCAGTCTACCATTCAAGTCCAAACATACTCGGCAATTCGTTTAAATTCGCAGAAAAATCGTTTTTTTTACCCTTGAGCGAAAATTCAACAAGAACTCATCACTCAAATTACAGTATTCGGACAACTTTCACACATCGCACCCTTGCGAAAAAAGTGTTTCAACTCAAAATTTTGCGGTTTTGAGTTATTACTATCGCTGGATTCAGAAAAAAAAGCTCTATCGAAATAAAGAAACCGTTCCAACTTGCGGGACTCCAGCGGCCGGCAGGTAGCAGTTGGACCGTTCCATCTTGCTCGGGACGACTGCAACGACGATCGTTCAACGATTATCGGTGGCTTCTCATCGAAGAAATGGAGGACGTCGAAGTGCTTGAGAATATTTATGGAATGAAACGGGCGGGAATTCATCCAATTTTTGTCCAGAGAGATACAAAAGGGAGAAATTTACGAAATTTGGTTTATAGGTCTCGATCGGGGTCTAGTTGGTCCTCGAACGTCGGCGTTGCAGTGAGTTGAAATTTTTAGAAGGCCGTAGCTCGAAAACTTTCACCAGAAGGGTATGGGTTTTTTTTTAAACGTTTTTCAAGTGATCTTGAACTAAAGAATTTTTTGAGACCACCGCCCAGACGTTCGTTTGCACCGAAAACATTCGTCAACACGATCATGAAACAAACGGTATAAATCCGGCCCAGATATCATCGCGAGGGAGCAAATGATTATAATCACGGGTGGCTGTATGAAGTCGAGTTGGTTGTTCTGCGATATTATTTCATTGAAAAATGGTTGATCTATTGGATTTTGTGGTAGGTACTTCTGAAATTTGAACCAATGGTGAAGTACCTATTGTTGATGGGGAAATTATTGCACAATGATAAATTATACACAACGATAAATTATTACACAACGGTTCATTATACTATCTACGTAGAAAGGGGCACCTTAAAGGTTAATTATTACACAACGATTTATTATTTGCCATTATTCTTCATGAATAACTACAGATAAAAAATGATTGAATTATTGAATCCCGTGCCCGATTGATGGCTCTTTTGGATTTTGTTGATAAGCACTTCTGCAACTTGAACAAACGTTGAAGTATTATTGGGTACATTATTATACAACAGTTTATTATAATATCTAAGCCTAATATCTAAGTAGCCATAATAATATCTAAGGCCAAGTAGCCAGTAATAATATCTAAGGAGCCATTTTTCACAAAAACAACCGGTCCGGCCAAATAATCGTTCACGACTGACGATTATATCCACCCCACACTCATCACTACTGTTCCCGCTGTACGATCGTCGTTAACGATCCAAGCGGCAGTCGTGCGGAGCAAAACAGCTCCATAAGGAAAACAAAGAGATAGTACCTACGCAACGATAATCGTTGAGCGATAATCGTTGGACGATCATCGTTGCAGTCGTCCCGAGCAATATGTACCTTTAAGGGTGAACCCTCGTTTTTTGCGTTGGCTTACGTTTTATTTTGAGTTGTGACTGTTTTAATGATCGATCAAGGTGATTGTGGTGGAGATATTTCGAGTTGGTGCACTCCTGGTGATTAGGAGCCGAGAAGTTGGTTCTGGTAAGTCTAAATGTGTCAGTTTCAATGAATTATTTCAAACTGAGCACCAATAGTCGTGGGGCTAAAAGCCTCGTTTCCCCCCGAAGATACCGGCATAAGTTCGAGAAGAAAGTGCTTCAAAATCTTCTGGTTCAGCTTACCCAAAGGATTTCCCTTGTCAGAGCTAGCAAGCTCAGCTCGGTGCTCTGGACATACTATAATGTTATGTATTTTATAATGTTCAGACAAAACCATCCTTGAAAACATTTTCCGCTCGATTGTCGAACTTGACGTCTCCCTCATTATAGAAATTCTAATTCTGGAGCTTCCAGAAACTCACTGATGAGCTCATGACTCGCGCTTGATGAGGGTTCATGTGAATATCCCGTGATTTGAACAGTCCCAAAGGAGAAGGTAATAAGAGGGAGAGGTAATAAGGGTTTGAAGGTAATATTCCGATTTTATCGAATGAGATGAGCAGCAAGGAAATGAAGTGCTAAGGGTGGACTCTACGAATGGAACTTCCAAGGTGCAAATTGTAATTCGACTCAAAAAAAGTCGCTGGGTGCTTGCTCAGCCCCAACAAACGATAGCTATGATCCTATGGAATACCATCAATGAGGTCATAGCTATTGTTTCTAGTGAATGGGCATGCAGCAGACGTTTTTTGACTCAATATGCACCTTGGGAGCATGGCCAACTTGAAGCTCAAGACCACCATAGACCTCAAACAATAGTTAAATAATATTGAACCAAATGAATGGCATTAAATGTATAGGTACCATCAGTCCTTATGTTCATTCAAGTTCCGTTTATTTTTAATGCTAATTTTTTGGGAAGTTAAAATTCTAAGTAGTGGTTTCCATATTATTTATTGGGTTTTGGAATTGAAGATTCCTTGATTATTTCCCTTTTTTCTTCAGGTATTTAAACGGCCACAAAAGGGTATCAACTTGAAATAATACCTACATAGAGCAGATTACGGCTCAGTACAGCATTACAGCTCAGGTTACTCATCAATAGTCATTTCTCAAAACATTTTCAGCTAAACCGTCACAACTCAAGACATCACAGCGTTTTGTGCCCTTGAGAATCATGAAAACCGTTATTGATATGAAAACATGCATTTTTCGACTATTACAATATATAAAACAGAGAATATCATCCCATAATGCAAAGAAAACTTATTTTGAAAGACTATCTTGAATTAAGGCACGAATTCAAGCTCAGTACGGCGAGAAAAGTAGGCGGAATCAGTTTTTCGCGATTTCTGAAAAAAGTTGAATTTTGAGTTGTGAAACTTTTGTCCCAAGTGTGTGACATGTCAATAGTTCCGTCTGGTCAACTCCAAGCTCGACCAAATTATTATTTACCTCACCACCCAGTGTTTAAAAATAGTTCGACAAGAAGCATTCGAGTAGTTTTCTATGCCAGCAGTAAAACTTCCCGTGGTTATTCACTTAATGACAGCATGTATGCTGCTCATCCCCGTCAAGACAGCTTATATGCCATCATACTTAGGCATTACCACTTGATCACTGTAACTTATGGTGAATCGGCTGCTCCATTCCTAGCCACCAGATGTCTCTTGCAACTTCCATTCTTAATGCCATTCCATCACGGACGACAAGGAATCAGTCGCCGCACTTGGATTATGCTGGATTCCCTTGGACGATAACTTTTTTTTCAGTTAAAAAATTCGTTCCATTCCCGACCTTACACAAAACGAGCCATAGTGTCAGATTTATCAGATTTTTGATCCCCTTGGTCAGATAACACCCGTCTTGATAACGTGCAAGATTTTCGTACAAGAATTGTGGCAGTGTATGGCTAATTGGGATGTTATTCTTCCTAATCAATTACAAGATAAATGGTCAAAGTTTTCTGCTGAACTCGCACATCTCAATTTACTTAAAATTCCTAGAAGGGCTAGTATTTCATCATCAGCCTTTGAACTCCATGGGTTTTCTGACGCATCTCAATCAGCTTACGGCGCCTTTGTGTATGTCAAATCATGGGATGGGCGGGGCAATGCACAAATCAGACTCCAAGTCACGTGTTGCTCCTCTTAAAACAATCAGTTTGCCTCGACTTGAATTGTGCGCAGCTGTTCTGTTGGTTCGTCTCATGTCCACAGTCATTACATCTTTTAGACATATTCCATCGGAAGTTGTCTACTGAGCGGATTCAGAAATCGTTCTTTCGTGGATTTCGAGAGAGCCTTGCCACTACAAAACGTTTGTAAGCAATCGAGTTGCGGAAGTTCAATCATATCCCAACCAAGATTAGTGGAATCATGTCAATAGCAAGTCGAACCCCAGTGTTATGGTATCCCGCGGTATTACCACACGAGAAATAATTACGAACCAATTACGGTGGCATGGCCCATCGTGGTTGCTCCTATCACCCAGTGATTGGCTGAACCATGTCACGCCCATGGCGATTGATGTATTACCCGATGTGAAACCAATCAAATATTCCCTTTTCACCATTCCAACGTCTTCTAGTCTATTTATTCACAAGTATTCGCCATGGAACAAATTGGTCTCAGTTACTTCGTAGTTGTTCCGGTATCTTCACAATCTCCGTATCAGGGCTCCCAAACTGGAAAAACCATTTCTGGTTCCCCTCTCACCGTTTCTAAACGCCGAGAAGCCACCAACTTCATTTTGAGGAAGGTTCAGGAAATGGAGTTCCCATTTGAACTGAAGAGGCTCTCCCATAATCGCTGTATCGGTCCAAAAAATAAGCTTTTGCCTCTCAGTTCATTTTACCATTCCGAGAATAGATTGATTCTCGTAGGTGGGCGTCTAAGTTCAGCCGAATTTTCCTATTTCAAGAAGCATCCAATCTTGCTCCCTTCAAATCATCATATTACTCGATTACCACGAAACTCATTTGCATATTGGAGCCCACTCTCTCATTGCCATCGTTCGCAATCGCTATTGGCCCTTGAATGGAAAAGTTTTGGCGAGAGTTGTGATACACGAGTGTATGACGTGCTTCAAAATGAAGCCTTTACCGTATCATCAAATGATGGCTGATTTCCCTAAGGTATGCGTCACTCCTGCCAGACCCTTCTTGGAAACTGGAATTGACTTTTTTCACCTGAAAGCTGAGATCAGGAAAAATGTTTGCTATAAGGCATACGTTGCTGTTTTCGTTGTCTCGTGAACAGAGCAATCCACTTGGAACGTGTTACTGATCTTACGACCGATGCTTTTCTTGCTTCATTCAGACGTTTCATTTCTCGAAGAGGATTGTGCAAGGATGTTGATACCGACACATAAACAACAACCTTACTGGAGCAAATAAGGAACTTAACGCTCTGTTCTTAAAGGTAAAATCACAAAGTGACTTGAAAAAGTTTGCAGCCATTCATGAGATCAAGTGACATTTCATTCCACCTGTTGCTCCCCACTTTGGTGGTATCTGGGAGGCTGCTGTTTAATCTGCTAAGCACCATCTACTAAGGACGATTGGCCAGGCCTATCTTACATATGAGGAATTTTCAACATTCCTGTGTCAAGTCGAGGGTTGCGTCAACTCCAGACCACTCCATCCATCATCTCCCAATCCCAACTACTGCTCGGCGTTAACACCAGGACATTTCCTCATTGGCAGCCCTCTCACCCCCGATGACGATTACTCAACCATTCCCTCCAGTTGTTTGAAGCGTTGGACGTTTCTTCAAGCGAGACTCCAGGATTAATGGAAGAAAAGGTCAACTGATTTCATCAGTACTCAGCAACAACGACCGCTGAACAGCTGAAACCGACCGCAAATTTAACAGTTGGTTCGTGGGTCGTCATTCGCGAACCTAATTTACCACCATTACAGTGGAGATTAGGGCGAATTTCGGAAGTTCATCCAGGCAAGGGCAATTTGGTTAGAACGGCACCAGTTTGTCTCGCTGATAAATCAACTCTCAAGAGATCAGTTGAAAGGTTGTGTCCGTTACTCATGGACGAAGACGAATGTTGAATAACAAGGACGATATCAAAGATTTGTGAAAGAAGTTTCAATTTATCAAAGATTACTTTTGTATGGTGCACACCTGTTAGAATGATCAATATTGTAACTGGGGCATATATTGCAATTTTCTTATTTTCAACTGTGTCGATTGTTGAAAGGTCACAGTCTTTCAAGGCCGGGAGTATGTTAGTTTTCAAATTTAGCTCCTATACGGTTAGGCTTAGTTTTGGCTAATCAGCTGCCACTTCCCCTCCGAGCTGACGCGCGAAATTTGTTACTCCTCCGCTCCCGCTCGTTAATCCTCACTCCGTCACTCTCCGTCAGGCGAGGTGTGCGCCCTTTTTCTGTATTACAAGAAAGTGTTCAATCAAATCGTGTGTTTCATTCAGAGCGCCCATTCGAGCTCGCACACTATAGCCTCATAGACATAACGGATCGAGCTGAAATTTTGCACACATTCGTTATGTTCCAAGAAAGTGCCTTTCGTGCAATTCCCCCCCCCCCCTTTGTCACCCCATGGGGGGGGGGGGATTTTTAGGAGTACCTAGGTAGGTTAGAAAGGGTTTTAAAAGCTGAAATAGTGCACACACTTTCGTTATGGTCCAAAGAAGTGCATTTTATGCAATTATACCACCCGGTGGGGGGGGGGGGGGGCACTTTTTGGGAGTAGGTACAAAGGATTTCAAGAGCTGAAATTTTGCAGACACATCGTTATACTCCAAGGAAGGCCTGTAAGGCCCAATTCACACATAAGAGGTGACACGCGGAGGTGCGGTGCAGGCGAGGTGAGAGGTACGACACTTCGGCACCTTCTCTATGTAAACAAATGGTTTAATGTCCACTTAGGCGGAGACGCACGGGTGCTCACCTCCTCACCTCTTACTCACCTCTTCCTCACTGCTCGAGTCAGTTTGGAGAAGCGCGCTTCTCGTGCACCCCTTGAAATTTATGAGTTTCAAATAACATAGGTACTTACGAACTAAATCACTCGCGACGAAATCGTGGAAACCCATTTCAAAGAAAACGGAGTTATTGAAAAAATAGTCTATTTCCACTAATACACGAAAAACGCAAAAAACACTGTTATACCGGTTTCGGTGATCAAACCATCGTCAGTAACACACAATAACACACACACAATAAGTTATTGTGTGTTACTGACGATGGTTTGATCACCGAAACCGGTATAACAGTGTTTTTTGCGTTTTTCGTGTATTAGTGGAAATAGACTATTTTTTCAGTAACTCCGTTTTTCTTTGATAGGTACTTACCTCAGTGTTATCAGTAACCTCTCTTCTGGACCAACAGGTTCTCTCCACTTCGTAGCCCTTTTTGTCAGTCTGTCTTTTTCCAAGGCCAGTACTTTATAAACATTCGTGGGACATTCTATAAAGTTCTGGAACCTTTCTGGGTACATACCCAACTCCCTCATCAAGTCGAAAATCCCATTACTGTTGTTTTTCAACCATAAAGGGTGAACCCAGAACTTTCTCTGGCTGTTAATGTTAGCTAAAAAACAACAAGATCGAGGACGTCCTCGTTACTTTCATCGTCAGCATAAGGGTACATTTCGAGCACAACTGCCTACCGCCGTTTCACCACCATACCTGCACCTCTTCACCACCTTTCATGTGGACATCACACTCGCCTGTGCGACGACGTACTGCACCTCGCGGCCGCTTGTCACCTCTTATGTGTGAATTGGGCCTAAGGTGTGTAATCCCCCCACATGTTAGGAGGATTAGGAAGAGCTGAAATTTCGCACGTTATGCCCCAAGGAAGTCCCTTTTGTGCAATTTCCCCCCCCCCCCCCCCGGGGTTGGGTGGGGGGATGCAATTTATAGTATTGGGTTAGAGAGGGCTTCAAGAGCTGAAATTTCGCAGACACAGTCGTTATTCTCCAAGGAAGTGCCTTTTGTGTATTTTGTCCCCCGTCCCCCCTCCCATTTTGAAAATTTTCAGGTAAGTGATACTGAGCAATTTTTTTAGGTAATTAGATACGTAAATAGATAACTTTCGTAAATATTATATTGTTGACAACTAATGATAATTATTAGTGTTGAGTTCCTGCATATATTATACAAACGACGGTCGACGCGAAAGACCAATCCCACGTGGTTGAAGGGTGGATAATTGCAACTTGGTAACTAGACGCCATTATACGTCTGGAGGTGTTACCTTGTTAGAAACATCAATTCAAGTTTAGAACAATCTCGTCTATATCCGTGTCCCTTGGAGAGCTGCCTAACTTTATCATGTCTGTTATTTTAAACAAAAATTTTCTTTTCTTTTATTAACCCTCGGATACTAACATAACATAACGAGACACCAATACTAACATCTGGGTCTGACAGACCCGATACTCGAAGTTTGGGATTTAGGAGACTTTGAAATTATAACAACCAAAATAACTGAACAAACATTTATTTAAAATAATCTCAGTCTTATTAAGTATTTACATAATACATGTATGTTGTATATATTTCACTGACAAGAACTTTGACTCGAATAGTTTGAACAGATCACATAGGTACTGAGCATTTTCTGAAACTGCCAGTCTTTATTCTTATCGTGTAGGTACCTACTCGAAATTTGTGCAAGAAGATTAGTTACAAAAAGAGAAAAAACTGAAGGATCAAATCCAATACACAACTAAACAATAAACTTCGAAGTAATTCATAAACACCAATAACGTAAATGCATAGGTAGGAAACAAATAACCTCATCACAATTTTCTAAACAATCACAGGATTGCTTCACATATTATCATCTCCATCACTTTCGTGCCTGGCCAAAATATCCACACACTTCCGACACATGAATATAGCGTGTTCTAGACACAGATATGTAGCGCATTTATCACAGGAATACTTCGTTTTTCTGTCCTTCGAACTTCTACAATATCCACATCTCCCCCTTACTCCTGGCCTGGCGACCGCTGTAGTGGTTGGTTCGTCCTCATCAACTCCAAGTATAGTGCATATCTTACTTCGAAGACTTTTTGGAAGATTTCGGATGGTCATTCTTTGGTGCATATGCTGCTCAGTCAGGGAAAAAGCCAGACATTTCAAAAACTTTGACCGCTCAGTTTCATTTGATTTTAGAGAATACAAGACATATGCGTTGACAGCTGCTGCGTCTAGCAAACCAAAAAAATACCTCATTGGCCATCTTCTGCTTCCTCGTTTTGAGGTAAAAGTGTGGCATAATTTATCAAACACATCTACACCCCCCTTTGTGAAGTTGTAGAACTCCACTATATCTGATTTTCCAGACTCAGCATTCACAACTCCTGTGTCATGCATGGTAGACATAACAATTACATTTTTATTTCTCTTTTGGTTAAAAGAGACCATCATTTTGTCAGGTTGGTATAAGAAACGTGATGACTTCAAAGGTACATCCTTTACAGATACGAAACTGAGTGGAATCTCCTTTTTATTCATTCTGAGTGTTCCAACAAGTGTCAATTTGTCTTCTGCCAGTTTCTCTGCCAGTTCATACGATGTGAACCAATTGTCCATTGTTATGTTGCGGTTGGTGTTCATGATTTGGTTGGACAGCTTCATCACGTACTGAGTTGGTTTTCCCAATCGGCTGTTTTCCGTTAGAGTCGCTTTCCCCACGTATGGGATACCGTTACAAAAATAGTAAGTACGTGCATCACACATAGATATAATTTTCAGACCATATTTGTCTGGCTTTTTGGGTATGTACATTTTGAATGGACAACGGCCTCGGAAGCTCAAAAGAGTTTCATCTATTGTTACGTACTCTGAAGGAGTGTAATTTGCTTTACAGTTTTCCACAAATTTTTCCCACATCTCTCGAAACGCAGCAAAGACATCAGCCGCGCGTCTTTCTTCCCTTGTATTTTTTGAATCAAATCTCAAAGTCCACAAAATGAATTGGAATCTGGCTTTGGGCATTGTGGCACGGAAGAAAGGAATTCCAAAAGTTTCGGAAAATAAATCATCCAGACTCAAATTGCTGTCTTTGAGTACACCACTCATTATCAACATGCCAATCAAAGCCCTCACTTCTTTTTCATCAGTTGGGGTAATGAATCGTTGGGGTGTTTGAAAATTCAGGGCCTTTCGCGTTATTTCCTCGTTTGTGCATTGGACAATAATGTTAATCATTTCGTCATTCACAAACAATGAGAAAAATTCCAACTCACTTATAGCATTCCTCGCTCTCCCTTTGGCTCCTGGAAGGTGTGTCACAATATTTCTGCTAGGTGTGCGGTAACGGCTGTGTTCCAAAAGAGGGTTATCAGTCCAAATTGTTTCCAAATCTTTTCCCAAGATGAACGTTCTGTCGATGTCATCACTTACTTGAAATCCCTCGTCCTCATTTTCAGGGTCTATTACCTCAAATTCATCGAGAATGTCGTCGTCATTGGGTAAAACTGCATCCTCTTCTTCACTGCATTCACTGCCTCCATCTATATCTATATCTCCATCACTGTCTTCATTTACCTGCCTCAACAACTCCTTTCTTATGGCCTCAGGGCCGATGAAAAGAGGACTGCAGGACATACCTGCAAAAATAAGATCAAAAAAGTCAAAAAATTGCCAACATGCACACCTAATTTTCTTTGGTACACGTTTACCAACATCGGGTCTGACAGACCCAGGCCATGTTTTCTCTAGTAAAAGTTTACTAACATTGGGTCTCACAGACCCAGGCCGTGTTTTCCATTACTCTGGTAAGAATACTATGAACTACTCACCTCTGGTAGCGACGTGGCTTCGTCCAAAGCTGGGGCACAACTGAATGGAAAGGTACCTGACGCCTCATCATACCCCTCTCGACCACCACACCAGTACAGAGAAAATGGTGCTATTCTCCTACTCCAGACCCAGATGTTAGTATCCGAGGGTTAATATTGTTTTCTTTTATGTTTAGTTGCTAATTATTAATCCTTGTAAATTGGGCAATGTTTGCCCGTATATTAAAAATAAATAAATAAATAAATAAATAAATGTCTGGAGGTTTCTCATGCACAATTTTGCAGACCGTCGATTAGACAATGCTCAATTGTACATCAAAATGATGCAACCAGGTTCCGCTTTCCATTGGGAGGTTTGCTTCCTTGTCGGTTTAGAAAATTTCAGTGCTATGGGCGAAAACATTGTAAATCCTATAGTCCGTTGGAATAGTTGAGTTCACTTGGTAAATCCTAGGCAGTTGGCATAAACGAGCGGACTCGAAAATCGGCATACTTTTCTTAGGTATTTATTTACAATCATAAAATTAATTGGGCTGTAAGAAACTCTGTAGGTACAGACTTCCCAGCTTGTTTCTGGACCTTACAACAAGGACCCGTACAGATCTCTCCCTGATCTCTGATGTTTCGAAAATGTTTTGCTGATTTTATTCTTTCCTATTTGGTCGTCGTTATTAGTAAAAAATGTTTAGGTAATAAATTCTAGGCTATTACAAACTAAAGTTTTGAATACTACCTCGTTAACATTTTAAACTTCTGCTTAATAAAGTTCGATGGATTCTTAAATGTTGATATATAATCTTTTCGAAAAGGAGTCGTGAATTTGGGATCTTAATACGAAAGTGTGCATTTTCAAGCAATGATGGTGCAAGCCTCGTAAAAAAGTTAATGTTGGGTCGTTTAATTGCCCAAATGTTGTTACCATTATTTGTAGGTAGTCTGACATTACCTAATAATTTTTTAGAATAAATCTTGGGATCTATGCACATACCTACGTTACTGGTGTATAAAGCATCCTAGATTAAGGGCATCGAAATCAATGTAAATTTTTGCTGATAGAGTAAATTTGTGTGGCATAGTCGCCATACGAAATACTGAATTTCAGGCAACATCTAAAGTTTTGGACATGCTAAGGTAAGCCCCTGCCTATCTAGGGACGTGGGAGCATCCCACCCGCCAAGAAAACCGAAAACCTCCGAAGCGACCAAGAACACTGTGTACACCACAGAACAAGGGTTTTTACACCCCCCCCCCCCCCCCTCAGAACTAGGTAGGTACAGAGAAGTTACTAAGTAGGTACTGAATAACTAGGTACTCACTGGGAACAAATTTTTATTTCAGCAATGCAAAAAGATGTGAAATCCCCCCCCCCCCTCCCACCATCCCCCCTCGCAACCCTGTTGTAAAAATTTACCCCTAAAAAGGATTGATATCAATTTTGCCCGCAAAAATAGCATGCTCGGTGCTTCGCACCTCGGTCTTGGTTATGCATATAAAAACCTGTTCCCTCCCCCTCTTTTCAATAAATGTGTATAAAAACTTGTTCCTTCCAACGCTGTCTGGCAGGCAGCTTTTTGCCCCGACAGGCGAAAAGACTTCGCCAAACAGCGTTGAAAGAAATTTTCTATATCTTTGTGAGCCGCTGTATTCTTGATACTGCGTTACGTTTGTCTATCGGCCCTCACCTGCCTTGGGCGGCCTGTGGGCCAGGCAACTCTGGGCTCCTGAAGGGAGCAGACTTGGTAGTACGAGGAATATAGAACGCCTGGATTCTGTAGAGCATGGGAATTTTTAATCACATTTAAAATGAATGCACCTTAATAATACGTTATTCCACAAATGCCTGCCTATGTCCTCCCAAACGCAATTGGGCGTATAAACACCCGAGCTACGCCCGATTGCGCGGCGACCGCGAAGCGAACGGGAAAAATTAGCCGGGATGGTCCACGTACCTTTGGTCTTGCTCCTCCGACCTGGAAGCGAGCCAGGTTCCCAGTCTTGCCGGCGTCGGAAGATGGGCTGGCTCCGTTGATGAAATACCAAGGACTGGGCCAGGAAAGAAATGTCTCTTCAGGCGACACTGCTCCAGAGGGGTCGGGTCCGTGGCTCTAAGGATGTTTTCCGTTCGGGTTCCTGAACTCAACGACCCCCTTTCGCTGAATTTTCTGCTGTATGTTTGGTGATTCGATTGGTGGGGCATTGTTTCCGCCAACCGTTACGCGCGATTACAGGCGCGTGTGACCGACGACGCAATGTGCTCCTGTAACTGGGGCAGCGAAGAATGTAGAGGCGATCGGTTAAAATAAATATTTTTGGTTCGATCGGATCTGACAACCCTCCACTGTTGGAGATGGAAGGAAGAGTTGAATACCTATATATTTTTGCGTA
>OX940974.1:33923456-33978974 GCA_954871275.1 Leptopterna dolabrata | reverse complement strand
AATCTACTCTATAAATGAGTAATGTTAACCGTTTGGCGCTTAAACCGCTGGATAGATTTTAATGCGGTTTTTCCCTGTATAACCGGATTTGCTACGGGAAGGTTTATGGCTAATAAAAAATCGTGTTTCTCGGCTCCTTCGTCTGCTTTTGACCAATTTGCTCCATAGGGTTGCCTGATCGTGTTGACGTTTTTCTCTTTTTTTTCCCGTGTTTCCAAGTCATATTATAATCATTTGAGTGGCGTCGAACGTAGTTATTGGTGAATGCCGGTGATTCAACAGTTACTGCTACGTAAGGTAACGGTAGGTGGGTTGATATTCAGTTCGTTGCTCTAACATGGACAACCTACAATTCCCTGCACTTCCACCAATGCCACCGCCCCTTTCGAATCTCCTCACATGCAATGACCCTCGCAGCCATTTGTTTTTTGGCAAGATTCGATCATATAATAATGCTTTGGCGATGACATCGATCGGATGCAATGAAATACGAGAGGAGAACTTCATGCCTACGTTCAAAATTAGTGGACAGCTGCACCATCGCATTGGAAGATTACTTCCAGTTGATGAATCTTCAGCAAAATTCTTACAAATTTATTTTGTTGGGAATGCTGACACTGAGGCCCTCGATGCGTTGCAATTATAGCGAAACTGAGGACCTGTCGTTGATGAAAGAACTACAGACACTGCTTCATTCACACAATCACTACGTAAGGGAACTAAAATGTGTAACAGAAAGAGTAGTTTCTAATCAATGCGAGGATGTGAAAATAATTGTCATTCGTGACTCTCGCATAGCTGGTGCCCATCAACGACAGACTAATGTTCCATCAGTAAATGAAATAGCTGTTGTGATCAGCGTCGATGATACTACAAAAGGAAGGGTCCTGGCGGACAATTGGCAGGACAATTGGCGTTAGGTGTGTATCTTCCCCTGACTTGATGTCTGTTCTGATCTTTCTTACACGTCACAGCCTCCAGCCTCTACCATGACGTCGCACATATTGATCATTTGCCATATGATTACCCACACATTTTCAGCATGAATATTTAAGTCAGTAAACGCGTGGACTACTACACAATACGCAAAATATCAGGCTCAAGACTACATAGCAACTACTACAATAAGTCCAGAAAAAAAATCACATTCCGCATATATGCTAACAGCTTTTTTATGTAACAGCTACGAAGTTTCCACTTATCTCACATTTCTGAAATTTTCGTTCATCGAAGATATATAGATTCGATAAAGGTCACCTAATAGGTATGTCTCAATCTCAGCCCTTGAAAATTTCCGACCTTCGTGCTCAAATGGTGAATGTTACTCTACGCGGAGTCGTCAAAATGAAAACTACCTTGCTCCATTTCAAGAACGGCAAAGGTAAATACTTTTCGTTCCACCTTTTTGAATCAGACACTTCTGACCTCCGAATTATAAGTTACAACCAGTGTACTGACAAAAATTATCATTTGATTCTCAACGAACACATTGTGGAAATCACCAAAATCACCATCAAGCAAAACACTTACAACAACGTCACGATCTACAAGGGACACTGAGTCCTGACTCAGTGATAACAGAGTCCCACCTGGACATACCACAAATAACCATCCCCATAACCCCAATCCAACACATCCCAAAAATGAAGGGGCCTGCAGTTAATGTCCACGGAACAATCGCTGAGAGATTCAATAACGACCTCATTATGAAAGACGGCTCAGAAACCCAAATTTCACTGCAAGATTCCACGGCTCGAATTACAGTCACATTTTGGACGCACTCGGAACAAATTCAAGCAATACCCAATGCCGACCTCACATCGACTACTTTGACGCTAGAGAACGCCACCATATCATCGTACAAAGGCGGCGTCACTTTAAATGTAAATTTATCCACTGTGGTCACTTTGAATCCTCCCGACTGTGAGTCATCACTCTCTACGTCCGACGTATCTTTCGATGTCTCTCAAAGGCTCGACGATACCAGATCGAATGAGACAGATATAAACGCACCCCCTATAAGCGAAATAATAGCGTCCGTCAAAAGAGAATTGGAGGAAACCAATAAACAAGAGGAAGAAATCAGAATCAAAAAGCATCGCTTACTTTTTGAGTTGAAACACTATGAATCCAAATTATAGTCCCTTATTTGCTTCAACCATACCATTTCCTTACCCTTCAGTTGATTTTTTACGCGGATAAAAGTTTTCTGTTTCCATACGGTTATCCAATTATTTCGCAACCCATCACGCATCGATACAGCGATAATTTTCCCGCCCATCGGCGGGTACCACGGCTAGTTTACATATATATGGCTGAGGCTAGCAGGCAATCGCCTCCGTCGCGGTTTTTCACGAAAGATCAAAGGAAGCCAGAATGGGTTTTCGTGCCGCCGCGTCCTCACAAGGTCGGCCAGTTGCATTAACGGTTGCGGTGGGGGAGGGGGGGGCTTCATCAGGGCCATCTCCTGTTGACATATGTTTTTCGAATATATTTGTCGATAAATGAATCTATTTCGAATCAGTAAATGACTTGGATTTTTTCTGAATAAAATCGATAACGTGAGTTATTATCCGCTTTTGAAATAACAAATTGAAACTTAAAAAATCATGGGAAATTGACATTAAAAACTGGATATCCAAACCCAAGTTTGGACAAACAATAGTAGAGAACATTTCATATTGAAAAGCGTTCGAGCCGTTCCAGAAATAATAGGAAATAATTATGGTTCCGATAGTGCAGCCATCTATTGGAAAAAAAGTCTCACTAAACTCCATGAAATTTACCCTTAATGACTCCAAGGTACACCAAAAAATGCAGAACAGAAAGACATCGGAAATTACTCGAAATTTCGTTTTTGAAACCAATCAATCACACTGCGATTTATGAAACAATGAATTATTAGATGCAATGAATCTGTTCGCGACATTCCTCGCTAAATCTTTCTTTCCTATTTTACACCTGTGTCGAGGTGACAATCTAAAATGGATTTGTCACACAAAAGAGTTTTTCTTTTTAAATCATGAACTGATATTTTTTAACGTAATAATTATTTACTTTGGGTAACAAGGTAGGAAATAGGTTTGACGTCTTCGAAACAGCGATAATCCGCAATTAAACTAAATCTGACGTCAATACCAGAGGAGAGGTTGATTCACGTCTGTTGATCCATTAGAGGTAGTAGATGTGCCATGACTCTCGACAGCAAGGTCGCCTGAATGGGCACTTCGTTGAGATTCATTCTGAAGAAGGCTATGAATTGTCTCTGGGCATAAATTGAAATACCTAAAATAACGCATTGTATCGCCGTAGAAACGCAAAAATATAAGTGAACAAGTAACAGCGCTCAGCTCAACAATAATATCGAACTAAGCATACAAATTAACAAAAATATTAACAAATTAACGAATTATTCTAACTAAGCATAAAATTAACAAATATTGACAAATTAACAAAATGAACTCCTAAATCCTTTGAATGGTCAAAACACGGATAAATTGATGGATAGGTTTTTATTTCTTAGTTATTACTAATCATCTTTATTGTTGTAACTCTGTACACAGCTAGTAACTTCACTCTGATAGTTACATCCATAGATGGCGGTTCATAGACCGGAATACATTAGACTACCTTACTACCACTCCACGCATCAATTCAATGAGCTGTAGCTAGGTCCAAAGGTTTGCATGGTCCTTTTCAATCTTCGTAAATCGCCGCTGTTATCCAACAGGTTCCCATTTATAGGTGTGACAGCACCCCCCCCCCCCCCCCCCCCCCCCACCCCCCATTTTTGTTGGGAAGAGTTTCTCCAAGGACAAAGAAGGAGTCTGAATCTAAGATTAAAAACTTTCCCAGATAACGAAAAACGTTTGTGCGCTTAAGTTTCAAGTTGAAAGTGAAAAGTTTTGATTGAACTTTTAGTGATTAGTATTTGCCTCATAATAAGCATTTGTTTGTTGGACATGTTCAGATTTCCTATAAAACGATGGACATGTTCATTTTTGAAAAAAAAAGCTGTGTCAAGCACTTGAGATCTGGTATACAAAACCGCTGTTAGGATCAATAAAATACCTACGAAACAAATTTATTTTTTATTAAAACAGTGCAGAAAAGTTCTTTATAAAACCTCAACTTTTCTAGTCCTCCCCCACTTTTTAAATTTTTAAAAATTTATTTTTTTAAATTCTTCATAAAACCTCATACATTTTCCCGTCCTCCCCCACTTTTTTTACATCACCAAAATTTTTGTAAGTATATTCCTCAGCACCTGCAAAAACCGATATTTTTTCAAGGTTTTTTCGACTCTCCCAAAGGCCCTGTAGGCTAGGGGTCGGTGAAGGATGATGTATGGATTCTATATCAACAACAAACAAGTTGGTGGTGGTTGGTAGTCAGTAGACATGGATGGAGAACGTTTCAGAAAACACAGAGGTTAGAAAAAGATAAGCGGGCACACAAGAACGTGAGGTGAAGCCACCTAGCGGAGCTTCTCCTCCCGCTATTAGGCTGAACCCTGGGGCTCCAGCGTGACAACGAGCGACCCTTAGCGGAAATTTGGGGCACTAGAAAGTATGGAAAGACGTCTGTATAGAGACTGCAATGCTACCTGTTGGTGAACTGGAGAACTAAATTCTAGAAACAGTCACAACAACAAAGGAATGGACATGTTAAGTTCTGAAAAAAAAATCATTGAATGGATCCCCAAGTGTGTGGGACATGTTTATTTTTGCTGAAAATTTATGTGGAAAAAGTGAGATTTCCTATTGATGGACATGTTAAGTTTTGCTGAATAACCCATAATATTTTGACTGACTTTTTAGGTAGGAGATAATCACATTTGGTAAAAGAGGAGCTTGGAATGATATGTAGTTCTGGAGAATGAACCAGAATCCGTCACAAAAAGCAATATGGTCAAAAGTGGACATGTTCAGTTTTGGTAGGGAGCTCCTCAATTCTCGTTATACCTAACTAGCTCAAAAACCTCATTTAGCTCATGCTCATCAATAGAATAAACTAAATATGGCAGCTTCTCTTCATTGTGGAAAACAGCCGGTTTAGTTACCATTTGAAGGCCACCATTCTTATATACGCATGCATTTAAATAGCCAAAAATGTTATTTGTTAAAAAGTGTGCCAAATCTGAATTTTTGTGAGTCAAACTTAGCTAAAAATCGTGTAAAATTGATGAAAAAATAAAGGGGTAAAAAAATCTACTTCAAAAATTCCAAAATGGTATTGGATGTTGATTCGGGAAAGAATTTGACGATTTAAAAAGCCACGAAAAACTGTCATTAAAAAACCAGTCATGCAGCATGACTTGATGAGCGAATTTTCAAAGAAATATTCGAATTAATGGCTATGGTTTTGAATAAAGGAAAACTTCGGTCTAAAATTTGGTTTTCTATGTATATTCTCTTCGTATTTATTTTAATTTGTACGTTTTGTCCATCCTGATTCTACCGTTTGTTTATTACGTAATTGTACTAAGTGCTTATTTATTTGATACCTACCTAACCTTCTTCCTCCTACTGTTAGTACCTAAATTGAATAATTTGAAATAGATTTTTTCTTTCGTCTTCCTTCTAGTAATACGTGGGCCGGTACTTGTCTATCTATGAAGGTATCATAACAATTATATGTCAAATGGGAAATTCAAGGAGTTGTACTAATCGTTTGCCTCCCCCTTTATACTTCTCACATTTTTCAATCTGACCACTCTAAGGGGGTGGGGGGGGGGGGGGGGGTAAGAGTTTAAAGATTATCCTAGTTTTGGGTAATTTTTGCGCACTTTAAATGCTCTAATTTAAGAACGGATTTAGATATCTAAAATCCGATTTCACCATCGTGTTCAGCGTGCAAAAACCTTTAAAATGAGGGGTCACTTGTTAGAAAATAACATTTTGGGGATTTTTGGGTAATTTTTGCGCACTTTAAATGCTCTAATTTGAGAACGGATCAAGATATCTAAAATCCGATTCCACCATCGTGTTCAGCGTGCAAAAACCTTTAAAATGAGGGGTCACTTGTTGGAAAATAACATTTTGGGGATTTTTGGGTAATTTTTGCGCACTTTAAATGCGCCAAAACCCTCCTTAGAGTAGGCCAATTTCGCCCATCTTCGAACTTAGCCTTTCGATTGCCAAGACAGATTTTTTGTGCAAATTTGAGCTGTTTATCTCAATTCTATCGAGAGTTATCGTCTGGAGTGACACATATATATATATATATATATATATATACATATAAAAAAGTGTTAAATTTCAGGAATCGTTTTAGAATGGTCTGAAACGGATTTCTATGAAGAAAATTTCCAAAAATTTATATTATCTAAATTTCGAAGCCATTGCAATAGCTTCATTTTCTTTGAAAATTCGCTAAAAAGGACCTACGTGTTTTCTTCCCAAACATTTCTCAATATGTTCTTAAATTTATTAAAATCAAAAAAACTGAGGATGAAATTTGACACAGTAAACAATTTTGCATAACGTGACTGTCTGGAGTCAGTGTTGAAATTTGTGGACAAAAACCATGGATAACTTTCGATATTTTAAGTGGGCATGTTACTCCGGAAATTCGCTCATTTGCTACATGACGGAAACTTTTTTTTTAAATTCAGTTACCTCTCCTAGTGATTTGGAAGGAGGACGAAGAAATCATCAATTTGGATTGAAGGCACGAGTGGAAGAGGGTGCTATGGTACAAAAAACTGATTTCGAGTAATTTGACTTTAAAGTTTTAAAGTCGTAATTTTTGATGTTTTCAAAATTTTTGCGACTTTATGTATCTAGATTGCAGCTAATCGTACCCTATGTCCACCGAGAGATAATAATTTGCTTGATTTTAAAGCGTTGGATGGTTATTCTAGGAATTGTGTACATACCACTTTCTTCCACTATGAGTGATGAATGGGATTCAAACTTATTTAATCAATGAAGTTTGTTGTAACGTTAAAAATATTTTATTTGATAAAAAAACACATTGAATAATAAATCTGACTATAAATACTGTGTAAATAGTATTGCATCCTTGGATGAACAGTAAAAAAAAAAATCCTCAAATTTTCATTGAAGATTATTATTGCAGATGAATTAAGCTGGGTTCACATTGACGCGTAATCGACGTAAAGCACGTAAAACGCAAAGGCCGTAAAGGCTCGAGTAAAGCGCGTAAAAACGTCAAACCATTCATATGGACAACCCTAGTTGCGTAATCGTCGACATACAGCCTGTGCTCCAGCCTCCGCCTGCACAAAACCCACGCGCAGATCCGTAAAGCGCGTAAATATCTGGATTTTTTAAATCTTGAACACCGGTTCAAAAGTCGTCAAGCGTAATATCGCTTGTTCAGCATTACTTCGGAGTGGGGTCGGTCACTGAGCGATGTCAAGCCCTCTTCTGATGTCTTCTTGAGGTCTCCAGTTTATTATTCACCTGAGGAACGGGGCGTCCAGCTTTTTTGCCTTGAGGATTCGGACTATGTAGGACACAATCCTCTCCCTGGTTCCCTAGTTGGGGATCATCTTCCCGATCACATTAGTTGGTGTGATTTAACCCTCCTGTTCTTCTAGAATCTCCCTTTCCCTGACGTGTCTGCTAGCGCCCTTCTGTGCAGATAGGACCGAAAGTATCCATGGCCCGACAGGATCATGATGATGTAGAAATCCACTTCTCTGTGCCTCCTGCCAAGCCATGGGCGCACCTGTGGGATATCGGATTTTGACTCTTCTGTGGATCACCGGAGGTAGATCCGCGTCCTCTCCTTTGCTAGGAGGTCGATTGGGATGGTGGCAGCAATGACCCCAACGACAGGGAAAGAGATGGCACGATAGGCGCTTGCTATTTGCAAGGCTCCTCTCCTCTGCATTGATTGTTGGTGGTCTCGGTACTTTTTAACTTGTAGGGCCTCAACCCACACCTCCACTTCATATAAAAAGATTGCTTCGGCTGTGGTCATGAGAATCTTCCTTTTCTTGGGTGATGGTCCACCAATGTTTGCCATTAGCCTGCTCAGATTTGCTGTCACCGCCCCTGCCCTTTCTCCTGCTCGCTTGATGTGTACCCAGAAGGTCTGCCTGCAGTCTAGGGTCACTCCCAGGTACCGCACCGAATGAGATGATTCAATGGTTTCATCCTCCACCTGAAACTGGGTGACACGGTTAATGTGTCTCTTAGTCAGCAGCACCATTTCGGTTTTGTGAACTGCAAGCTGCAACCCATGTTCCTCCATCCAAGGCTTGACTCACCTCACTGATCGGTTGAGCTTCCACTGGAGTCCCTCCGAAGTACGGTATTTTATCACCACTGCTACATCATCGGCATAGCTCACCAGGAACATATCCTCCGGCATGGCCAGCAGAAGGATCCCATCTAAGCTCGCATTCCACAGATCAGGCCCCAATATAGACCCTGGGCCGCCTCACTGGTGATCTTCTTCCTGCACACTTTCCCCTCGGAATCATACACTAAGCTGCGGTTCTTTAGGTAGTCATATATGACGACCAGTAGATAAGAAAACGGCTATACATAGCACATTCATTCATCACAGATGTCCAATTCTGGCTTCAAATCGCAGGAAGCCCTTTCGTAACGAACCTGTGATGTGAAGCCAAAATTGGATATCTCTGATGAATGAAGGTGCTATGTACCTCACATAGCACCTTCTTCCATGAAACAACGTTTTACGGGTAGATTATTTATATAACTGGAAGAAGGTGACATGGGCTCATAGCACCTTCTTCCACGAAGCAGCGATTTAGAGGTAACATTTGTATTATTGAAATAAGGTGACAAGGTCTTATAGCACCTTCTTCCATTGAAAAAATGAAGTAATCTAGTTACATGACACCTTCTTCCATTCTATATCTCTCCAGGGAGTTGTTATTGCGAATCGAGACTGCCCCCATAGATAGATAGCGCTTGAAAACCTTCATATGTGCAAAAACCCAAGTTTTTGTGAAAATGTCACTTAGCACCCTCTTCCACTCGTGCCTTCGATTGTAAATGTATTGTCTGCTTTTCTCTCTTTAAACGAGATCTTTGGGTTAAAAAAATAAAAACCTATGACGTTTTCGTCTATGCATCTTCCCAAAACGTTCAAACGGCAATTGAGCGGATAGTATAGCTTCCTTTTATTGTAACCTGATTCACACCAATTTATATAATAGATGTACAGAACCTGCCTACCACACCTAGAACCACACGATCAGTGGATTTAACTTTGGCGGACTCAGAAGTGAAAAATGATAAAGAATTTATTGAATGTTCAACTAAGGGCTGGTTTCCCCATGGTTAAAATAGATCATTGTTTTATCGAATCGAAGATTAGAAGCGTTGGATAAATGGGCTTCACAAGTGTAATCAAAGATTATAATGTTTTCATAAAATATTGTTTGCATAAAACGTCAAGTTAACTTTTAAACGTCGATTTAACGATATCATAGAGGCATTGGGCCGCCAAAATGGGGATTGATTGAGGACTACGATTGATAATACAGTTGCTGACGTGCAGTGTGAGATTAAGTACCTACTTGTGCTGTTTTTTTTTTTGGCGTTTGGTTTGATGTTTATATTGTTGATTGCAGTGTTACGTTTGTTTTTGAAAGAAAGTTTGCTGACATTCGAAATCGCGGAAACCAGCACGGGGTAAGCTTCGCAAAAACGAAAACGCGGACCGAGACAGTGAAAAACAGATTTTGGTTGACATTGTTCGCAAGTATTTCAACATTACTGATTGCAAGAAAATCGACGGTGCTTTATCTGTCGTTCCTGTTATAAAATATATTTTTTATGCAGTACATATTTATTACCAATTATAATGTGTCACGCCAAGGTAGGTAGGGTATGTACCTACACAATTTCTCACTAACAAATGGTCTGATTTCACTCAAATTTGATGGGCAGATAGTTGATGATAGGGCAGATAGTTGATAATAGTTGATGGTAGAGCAGATAGTTGATGATAGGGCAGATAGTTGATGATACGACAGATATTTGATGGTAGTTGATGATAGAAATCCTCTATGAATTTCATTGCTATTGGAATTGTATAGCTTTATTGCTAATTTTAAATTTTATAGATCAACTATGCTTGCGCAAATGTCTCTCGAACCGAAAATGGTTAGAAAAAAATCGCAGTTTTAATTATCCAAAGAACTGCATGATCGACTAGAACTTTTTTGTTGATAAGTAGGTAAAGTTGTTTCTCTCTCCCATCAATTCAAAGAAACAAGAAAGCCTGAAAGCCATTTCGGTTGATCATACTGTAGGTAACTCGTCACAGAATCGATCGAAAATAATATGTTCTCTCTCTCATCCATCAAATCCTCCTTCTTCAACGTATCGAAATTACACATGCCGAGTTCCCAAACGTGAGAACAAGGCTCACATCATCAAATCTTCACTGACTTTCAATAGAATAACTACGAATATCCAGTACATAACCTACCTACGATCTCATCTTCACGTCTAAATTGCAACAAAATAAAATACGTAGATATTCCTCATTCACCGTTATTGAATATATTGACGACGTAACTAAGTTTGTTCCCGTTCAGTCCAGCTCCTTCCCAAGACTTGTTCGTTTGTTGACTAGGGTGTAATCAATGCTGACCATTGAGCTTGAGGGACGGATCGTGTATCGGCATACTAATGTCGAGTCAGAGCTCCCTACGTACCTACGTCGACCTGATAAATTAAATTGCCGATATATACGTCAAAAGAACCAATTTTTTATATCTTCATATTTCTGTTTTTTGTTATTTTTACTTTTTTCAACAATAATTTTTGTTACACCTACCTACTATTTTTCCTATTTTTTTCATATTTCTGCTGCTATAATTTATTTGCATTAAAACGGAGGGCATTTGCCGTGAAATAAATAATAAATAAGTAAATGAACCCCCAACCAACCCGAAGAGTAAAAGGAATATCACAACAAGAGAAGTGCCGAGACCCACAAATACAACTTCACACGATACTTTACACACCTGTAAACTTCACAATTATTTGATCAATGATACGTGCGAAAGCCCGAAACTAGTTTCAGGTTAGCAAAGGTGTATTAATTAGCACATAAGTCAAATGTTTATTCTATTACCTGCCGACACTCCGAAAATTCGAGGAAATTCTGTCAGATTTATACGGAATCGAGTCATTGCTGTTTCCACTGAATCTCTCCAATGATCATCATAATCTAACTGTATCTAGACGTCATGATACACCGAGAAGTACAATAACTTGATGCATGACCATGAGAGCGAATTTTCGAGTTGATGTGTTATTCAAATCTCAATATTTAAAAAAAAACTAGGTATGTACACTGCTAGAAGAAAACATTCAGTAATAACATTAGAGAAAGTTTTTACAAAGGGTAGCTAATTTGGAGCGGAAAAATTGAAAAACTTTGTAGTTCTGTGTAAAATCACACAAACAATTAAGAAAATAGTTCAGTTTTCCGTTGTTAAATAAAAAAATATTTCACGTGCATTAGAAAATATCGCAGTACAATGTATGGTGACAAAACAAACAAACAAATTACAATGCTTCGGAAAAACAAATCTGTGACTCTAGCGATAATCACGAACCCTACGAAAACTATTTATTGACGGGCACTTCCACCCCTCTTATGTAACTATTCGTAACATCATGACAGCTATCAGTTGCGTTACGATCCGATACAAATCGATATATTTATGTTTCAGGGTTACCATACGATGTTAGTCTGTACTGGCAACAGTACCCATGGCCGTTGGGCACAGCTCTATGCAAATGCCGAGCCTTAGTGTCGGAAATGTGAGTATACCATTTTTTTTTTTTAATTTTCGACTATGTTTGCATGATGTTTGATCGATAACAGTGTTGGCAATCATGCAAGTCCAGTCAAAGTAAAGTAAAGTAAAAGTAAAGTAACAGCCATTCCAGGCTGGGGCTTTTCGTCTGACTGCCCTGCCAGCGTCGCGGACGTGATCAGCTGTCCTCCAGTGAGAGGATCAGGGGGCCTATTAACTAAGCCAAAGAGACAACATCTCTTTCAGGTCCGAATCTCTCTTTTGGCAAAATATATTTTTATAGTATCCATGACAGGGTTATTCAGTAACTTCTAAAAGAGAGAGTTGGCGGCCATCTTGGCATTTTCAATCTCTTTCAGAGAGACACGTAATTAGGTGTCTTTTCTCGAAAGAGAGAGTACCTTTCTGATTTCTCGTTTGTTTGTTAGTGATCGTGTATCATCCTTCGTTCACCGGCTACCATATCGGTCATTTTGATGTATGTTTTTTCATCTCCTATAGGTAAGTCGATTGTTCATTAAAAATATATATATGTATAATCGATTCATGAGTAAAAACGTCTAAGTAGGACCGGGTTGAGAGCTATTCAGTAAAATAGACGAACCTGAGAGACACTGGAAGGGACTGTCTCCCGAGGGAAACTCTCTCTCTCCCAGGAGATTTTCAAAATATGCAGATAATCTATTTTGGCTGTCTCTTTTAGTGAATAGGCCCCCAGAATTCGACCTGATCATTTCGCTCTTTACCTGGCTACTCATTGCCTCGCCCAACAGCTACATGTGTCATACTTGGACGTGAGTCAATGCATGCTCAGAAAGCACATGATGCATGACATTATGAGTGAATGTTCGAAGTAATGTACCTACTTCAGCTACCGCTCACTATCCATGGTTTTGTCCACCTCCCTCCATTCTGATTTATTCTACTCGGTTTTAGGGGGTTTCTAAATTTAAAAAAAGAAAGAATAAACGAACAAATAACTTGTGACCTTCATTGAGAAAACATGTTTTTAGCTACCTATAGTCCATTTCTCTATCGAGTCAACATCCCTTATAATTTCTTGAAAATTGTACGTGGTTGTTTGTGATTTATAGTTAATTTTGACGACTTTTAACGATTCCAGTCATGCAGCAGGACCATTCCCCCCTCCCCATCCACTAGAATCAATCCGTGGTATATACATGTATTTTATATATGTATATATACTATAACACGTGGTAGTTTTTTTTACGAGGTATTGTGGATATGACGGAGGTGAAGGAATGACCATTCTAGTATTTTTTTGTTGTTACTGTTTATTCCACAAAGTTTCGGCCCTGGAGCAGAGCACTAATCATGTGGACAGCAATAGGGTTTTTCTGGATATCGCTTACATAGGTTGATGGTTCTTGTATAAATTGCATAAACATTGCGAAAATATTGCACACTGTATAACATAGATCTTGTAAACAAAACAGGTGAAACAAAATTAGATCAGTTTTGTACAGCAATGGGGTTTTTCTGAACATTGCTTACACAGGTTGATGGTCAACCTGTATACTGGTAGTTTCTCAATGCTCGGTTTGAAATGAGTTATTTTCAAACTACCGTGTCCACTTTCCTGAGATTTCTATTCAATAATCACTTGATTTTAATGCTGTTTTTTCGCTGTTCTGATTCACTGTGATATGGTGTGCTAGGTATACGCGGCGTAGATTAAACGAGGGTGAGGGAAAGTACTGAAAGAAAACATCGTGGCCTACCCATACCCGTCTGTAGAGTTCATTCATTTCACATAATTTCACGAGCTTCACTAGTTCCTCCAAGTTGAAACGGTCAGAAAATGGCGCAATCAAACATGGGTATTGGTTTATGCCTTATATATAGGAAAAATCAGGTTTCCAAATTTCAAAACCAGCGAACAGTTACAAAAAAAGCTACTTAAAGGTAAGCAGTTTAAATGTTTGTTCGAAAAAACCGCACGTTAGGCCACCTTTTGAAGAGGGGGTGTCAACGGACGCCTTAGGCGCTTCACAACCAACTAGACACCCATAGTGATCTATTGTGTTTGAAAGAACCGAAAGCCTTCAAACTGCATGGTATATTTAATACACTTCGTCAGATGATAATAATTTGTTCTGAGGCTTTCATTATGCAGAGATTGGGATTCGATTAAAATCAGACCGGAACACACCCCCCTTCAAAAGGTGCTGAATCCGATTCTGATGTCAAAAGCAAATTCCGACCCACGTCCACTCCTCACTGGCCATTTCAAGAAATGTGGCACAATTGGTAAACATTATTATTACGTTGCATCTTGTGACACAAATTATCTTCGATGGCTTCAAGCACTCAACTTTTTAGTTAAGACTGAAGTAAATGTATCAGACTGTTGAGCGGCTTGAAGCCAAGCACTGAGAATAGAAGGTGAGAACCTTTTGGTTTATTATTCTGTGAATAATACACCTATGTATTCGCTCAGCAAAAAATTTTTATAACACCCCCTCAAAATTTTTTCTTTTCCGTTTCAAGGTGCGTAGATTCGAAAAATGCAATGTCCGTCCGCCGTACGCCGTCCGCCGTACGCCGTATCACGTGTACCGGCTTCATTTTCGGTCTAAAAAAGTCGTTCTTTCGCACACATGCTCCATTTGGGCCCTAGTTGTGTCCCGAAACTTTTCAGCCCGATCGGAATATACCCAGGGATGTTATTAGTGAAAATGTGTGTAAAAATAGGTACTTTTTGCGTTTTAGCAACATGTTAGTAACATGAGCTTTTGAGGTATCGTTTTCCATGTTTTTGGGACGAGAAGACCGAATATGAAGTCGACTTTGACCAAAGAGTGGAAAATTGAGGTTCTACCAACTGTTCAGCTCCCAAAATTGATTTTTCGTGAGTCAAAAACCTGGGAAATCGACTGAAATCACAATCAGTTTGTATAATAACACTAGAAAAAGCTTCAAAATGTCGATCAAGACGATTAAATGGCACAATGGTCAAAAATAATTTGAAAAAAAAGGAGCGTACCTAATTCGTGTTTTGGGGGCCAAAATTGGTGGAAACCATCAGAAATGGCTATTCGAATTATTTCACGTGAAAGAAACAATAAATGAACAGCCAACACTTCTGTAGGTTTGTCCAATAGAATAATAAACCCATGTGACAAGGACTTTGCAGCGTTTTTATCTTCTATACTCAGTGAAGCCAAGTCGAGACATTCGTAAAATCAACCCGTTTTTTGCTGCTTGGGGACCTTTGTAGAGGGACAAGGAGTGGTAGTTTTCTTTGAAAACATTTTGTGACGTGGATAGTGTAGCGCGATACCTACGAGCGCCACACATTACGCCATCAGACGGCGAGGGCTAGCAGGGGCCGAGGTTCGTGGATCGAATCTGACTGACCGGTATTAAATTATGGGCGCCGCTCCTCCTGCAATTTAGTTTCCTTACACCCTAGTATGAGGAGGAAATCTAGGGTAGGTATAGCAGCTCACTCAAGAGAGTTGAAATGAAATAAGTTTAATCTTCTAATGATTATCAAGGGTGAAAGTGATCACGCTATCTCTCAACACCGCCCCTATCAGCCCTGGCCTACTTCTCCTAGATCTACAGTTTAGCCTCGGCTCCTTGGCTTCGAAGGTGGTGCTGGAGAAGGTGCACAGCAGACCGGAAGCGGGCTATAAACTAAATCCCCATACCCTTACCATTCATGGGATTCTCATCGGCGAAACATTGAATTCCGGTAGGTACACAGCGGTGGAGGGTTGTCCGTAACAAAGTACAAGGAGGAGTCCTGGGGGAATGGTTACAGAAATTCTCAATTATGGCAACCAACCTGTCTTGGGGCCCTATGACCAGAAGGAAAAGAAAACGCTGCTTGTCACATGGGTTTATTATTCTATTGGACATACCTACAGAGATTTTGGCTGTTTATTTATTGTTTCTTTCATATAAAATAATATTGAAATAGCTATTTCTGGTGGTTTCCACCAATTTTGGCCCCCAAAACACGAATAAGGTACGCTCCTTTTAGCATGGAACATGCTTTAGCCTTGGACTAACTAACCGAAAAATGTCACGCGGAAGTGTCACGAAATATTAACGATGATTTTCACGTACAACCGAGTAGTTGCTAGGGAATGAAACTTCTTTCATTTTCATCGGACAAAAATCGTTTATCACGATCGTTTATCGATTTATCACGAATTTATTTCGTATTTGTTCTTGGTATTTATTTCGTAGTTCCATACTATAACAATATAAACGGATGTTATAAATGGATAGTAAACAATGACGCTTGTTTGGTTGTCAGTTGGTTGTATCCTGGTGACGAAGTGAAATCATAACAGTGCGGCTACAGAAGCATGTTTTTAAGCAGTAAAAGTAAACTACAAACAGAATAAAAAGCGCGGCTAAAGCATGTTCCACGTTTCTTGAATTTTAGCCGTAGGCTCTGAGCAGTAAGCATCCGGGGGTCCAGGGTTTTTTTCTTTTTTTTTTTATAAATTATCTATGATCATTTATAGTACCATTTAATAGTCTTGATCCACCTGTTGACACTTTTTCCAGTGTTATTCTACAAATTGATGGTGATTTCAGACGATTTCACAGGTTTTTGACTCATAAAAAATCAATTTCGGGAGCTGAACATCTGGTAAAACCTCAATTTTCTACTCTTTGGTCAAAATCGACTTCTTATTCGGTCTTATCGTCCCCAAAAACATGAGAAACGATACCTTAAAAGCTCATGTTACCAACATTTTGCTAAAACGCAAAAAGTACCTATTTTTACACACATTTTCACTCATATAACACCCTTGGATATATTCCGATCGGGCTGAAAAGTTTCGGGACACAACTAGGGCCCAAATGGAGCATGTGTGCAAAAGAACGATTTTTTTAGACTGAAAATGAAACCTGTACACGTGATACGGCGGACGGCGGACGGACATTGCATTTTTGGAATCTACGCACCTTGAAACGGAAAAGAAAAAAGTTTGAGGGGGTGTTATAAAAATTTTTTGCTGAGCGAATACATAGGTTATTCGCAGAATAATAAACCAAAATGGATATCTATATGCTTAGTGAACTACCAAGTGCAACGAAAACAGAAAAGAACATAGCACCTACACTAATGAAGTTGTGGTAAAACATAAATACTCGTAGGTTATTAGATCGAGAAGAATGTAGGTAACGTCCAACACAAACAATTAAATCCTGGAGACGCAGATAATTGCCACTCGGTGTTATAATCCTGCCTAGCAGAGTAGTAAGAAGATGGTGTGTGAAGATTCGGAGCGGTACTGAGGGAGCCGCTTGGAATCCGGATATCCCACAAGGCCCATTTGGGGTCAAATAAACACCAGTTTGAAGTTGCGACAGGTCCGGGGATGCGGCCTCAGGATATTAGAGAGTTTTTCCTTACTACGGTGTCGGGACACCGTGGTAAGGAATCTAAGGGAACGCATCATGGATGCTAACTTTTTCAGGATGTCACGTGGTCTTAGTACGGTGTCCGCCGATAAAACGCACGGTGTCTTATCATAACCTGACGCCCAATTGTTTTGAAGCATGATGGCGGATTCTACTCCAGTGTTCCGTTGTGTTGAGTGATCATCCGTAGTGATCTTTTTAAGGATTCAAAAGATTTGTAGGTAAGTAAAATTCACTCATGTGTTTTGATTAGTTGGAAATCGTGAAAGAGTGAGTTGTGAATTAAAATTTGCTTTCGTATCTTGTTGTTTTGATAGTTTCAACTGATGTCTTGCTGCTTCAATTAGAAACGTAGCTCAAGTTTCGAGAGGAAAACATTTCGCAATTTTTGTGTAAACAAAAAATTAAAAAAATGACCAAAAATTAACCAATCACCAAAAATTACGAAAAAATTGTTATAAAATGGCGAGGACAAAAATGTACCCTCCTCCCCTCTGCCGAAAAAATGCAAAAATTACATACAAATACCAAAAAAATAGTCCAAAAATTATGAGAAATTACAAAAAATGTCAATAATCACAAACAATTTCAAAAAAATTATAAAAAATTGACAAGTTATAAAAAAATTACGAAAATTAATTAAAAATTACCGAAAATGTACAAAAAAACGCGAGTTGTTTCCCCCTTGTTAAATGTGCAGAAAAAAAAAGTCTTGACAATTGAAAGGTTCAGTTCGTGGAGGGAAAAACGGAGAAACGCGTTTTATATTTATTTTCCCTTGATTACCCATATTTGAACACGCCTAAAAATACGATTTTTTCACGCAAAATAACGTCGTCGCCGTCAATCAAATTGTTGGAATACAGATCGATAAAACCGTTCAATTCGTCTTCCATAGCAAAGCAATAAATAAATAATAATAAATAATAAATTACCTAAGTAATAAGTAATAAATAATAAACAAATAAAAACTACTGCTAAAAAGCTAGGTCGATTGATATGTTGTCTTGATGAAGAAAAAATAGGATTGAGTCAGCTTTAACCAGCTGTTATCAGTGAAACTTCCAGGGATTACACGGAGAAAAGTTGTTCGTACGGCCGTACGAGAAGGGGTTCGTACGGCCCGGGTGAAGCTCTGCTGCCACGGTGAAGCAGAGCTTCGTACGTCCCGTGTTAGCTAGTTCATGCGTTCTCCGCCTGGTTCGCGGCAATCGCACGGTGTTAGGACACCGTGCTAAGGCCGACCGTGGTAAGGAAAAACTCTCTAATCCCTTTATCGCACCCGCCGGTAGTTACCTACGTAACACACGTAACGTTCGGCCGGCAAGGGGCCAACAGGAGGGAACAAAAGATTGGGTCATAAATATTTCTGCACCCGTATGTATTTCTGCGCCCCATGTTTTTGAAGGCCCGCACACCTATGTAAATTCACGGAGGACAAAAAAATATGAATTTCAGAGAAAAATAATTGTAATCTTAACGTAAAATTACATAAAAGACGTTTCCGACGGTTTTCACAGCACATTTGCATTTTTGCATATTTTTACGAGTACTGCACCGATCAGCACACGTCCACCTTCTTTCTCCCGATTTGAGCGGTTTTACGAATGCAAGTCGAAAACCCCCGTTTGCTGCCACACGGCACAACACAATGTGTTATTTATCGATCATTACTAATTTGAAACTGTCAGTGAAGTCACAGCTAGATACGAGTCGCACGAAATTAGGGGCCTTCATGTTTGATCAGGGGCGGATATGCAAGTTCTCGTCGGGACAGTTAGATGTTACGGTTGCAGACGTACGGTTCAGGCATCATTGTGCTCGTCCCCGTCATCAGGAGTATTGAGGTACCTACGTGCGTTTTGTCCTGTTTGCTGTTTGTGGATTGATCGGCGTCAACACACATATAACTATCTACATCTAGTCAATAGCTTCTCCATTCAATTAGGTACCGGCCGACGGGTCATTGTTTTGTTGTATACATACTATGTCTTTGCAACACATGACAGTGGCTAATTTGCAGTAGAAATTGTCGGCGTGGTCGTGCGACGATGGAGTGTTGATTAAAACAGATAAGCTTTGCTGAATATCACTCACTCAGTAAATAAAGGAAGGGTGTTGTTGCCTTGGGGTACTTTGTAGTCACATCTGTTGGATTTGTCTTCTGGTCTGGTGCCCCACCGTTTTCAGACCCCACGCTCCGCTACTGGACACGGCATTGATCGCCTTCAAATGGGCTCAATATATTTTAATTATATTGACACTATAAAGGTGGGAAAGGGGATGGGGAAGCCAATATATGTATGTATTATCAAAGGGACAGGATATTTGTGAAGGAATCCTTCTGGAAAGCTTTGGGCTTATCCTTCTGGATAAAGGGTTTTATGCGCAGCGAGAGAAAACACTTTGTTTGATTTGTCACTTTTAATTGAAGAATAATAGGCATGGAAGATGGTAACACATTTTACATATTTCACTTTTTGCTTCCGAGTCTGCGAAGCAGCGGAAGCCTTGTGTTCACTTTCGTGAGCCGAAAAATTTTTGTCTTCAGAAATCAAAATTTCCACTTGCATTTTGCGTTTCAAAGCCTACTGAACAAATTTGGTTCCGTGTCTGTCGGTCTGTGGGTCTGTGAGTCTGTGAGTCTGTGAGTCTGTGAGTCTGTGAGTCTGTGAGTCTGTCTGTCCGCATTTCCTTGTTACAGCCATAACTTCCACGATTTTGAATTGATTCAGCTCAAATTTTGAGGGATGGTGCAAATAAGGCCCCTTGAGGTCCCATACAAATTTCAACACGATTAATCCAGCGGTACGCCCTGCGCATGCGCTAACGTTAAATTAAACAAACACGCATGACTTGCACAATTTTCATTCAATTTCGCTCAAATTTTCAAGGGTTGTTTGGACAAGGCCTAGTGAGTTCCAGTATGAATTTCAGCATGATCGGACCCTCGGTGCGCTCTGCGCATGCGCTGGCGTGAAATAGATTCAATTTCCTTGTTACAGCCGTAGTAACCGAAGATTTCACCCAATTTCAATGTAATTCTCAGGGATTAAGCGAGTAGGGCCCATTGAGGTCCCATCTAAATTTCAACATTAAAGAGCCAGCGGTTCGCCCTGCGCATGCGCTAACGTGAAATTCTTCAAACACGCATAACTTTCGCAATTATGTATAATGGACGTAATGTATTATGGACGTAATGTTATGTAATATGTATATTTCATGTAATGTTATGTAATATGTATATTTCACGTTATGTAATGTTATGTAATGTTATGTAATGTAATCTTAACATTTTGCTTCCGAGTCTGTTCTATTTTTATAATGGGTCACTCTGATTGTGACGAGGAAGCTCCTGTGCCATCACCTTGGCTGTGTATTTTTACTGAGATAACTTTTTGATACAAGCGGTCTCCCGATTGGTCGAGACAGACAGAGGACCGGAATCATCAGCCAATCAGAGGGCTCGATACTATTGAGATAGTCACATGCGGTTTACCGCCAAATACAAAATTGTTTCCAACATACCCCTCTCAATTTTGTAATTCTTAAGAAGTATGTTATGAAATTGTAAAACATAGTCTTGGTTACTACCTTCAATAGTATCACATAAAGTATTTCAATAAGCGTAAGATAGCTCACTAGATTTATCATTCTTATTTAATTTTCTATCATCCTTCAACAACACGAAATAAGCTTACAAATAAGGAAAGAATCAAATTTAGCACATTGGTATTACCATTTGAAAACATTTGTTGAGTTTTCAACATCAAAAAAAAAGTTTCAGTTTTACTAAACACTTTTTTTTTTTAAACAATAAGACTTGAGATTATTTCAGATGACAAGTGTCAAAATCAAAACATGCTTTAAGTAAATAACATTTAAAAAAATAAAGATTTTAAATGTAGATCTTGACCATTTGCTTTTTAAATTCTTCGAATTTAGTTGTACCTAATGGCTTAGTAAGGAGGTCAGCAATCTGTTTGCCTGATGGGCAATACTCAACATGAATAGTTGTTTTGTTTTCGTACAAGTCTTTCAAAAAATGGTAACGTACATCCATGTGTTTTCCTTTACGATTAAAATTTCCCTTTTTAATTTTTCCAATTGCACTTTGATTGTCTACTTTTAGAGTGGCTTTAATTTTTCTACCAGTTAGTTCTTCATATAAGCATTTCAGGTAAACTAGTTCTTTTGCACATTCAGCAGCAGCAATGTATTCACTGTCAGTGCTTGATGTTGAGATGATTGGTTGTTTCTTCGAGCTCCAGCTTATGGGACCATTTGCGAAGTAAATGACGTACCCTGAGGTACTCTTTCTGTTTTCACAGTCACCTGCGTAGTCTGCGTCGGAGTACGCGATGATTTCTTCATTGGAGTTTTCTGTGAAATGGATACCATCATTGATGGTGCCTTTCAGGTATTTCAAAGTTCGCTTCAGGTTAACAAGGTCATCCTCAGTTGGGTACTCAACTTTTCTGCTACTCATACCCACTGCATAGGCTAGATCGGGACGAGTTTTGGTCGAAATGTAAAGGAGACTTCCGACACATTCTCTGAATGGAAATCCATTTGTCAATTTTTCACTTTCATCCGTTGGTTTTAGAAAAGGTGTAGATATAGGTTTCGAATTTTCCATCCTGTATTTTTCAAGAACTTGTTTGGCATATTCTGCTTGTGAAATTTTTATGCCATCATTTTTGTGATTCACTTCCAATCCAAGGAAGGTTTTAGGATTTTTCACCGCAGTCATTTCAAATTCTTTGGTGAGTTGTTTTAGTAGACCGTTGATCTTCTCTTCACTGTCGGATGCTAATATTCCATCATCGACGTGGATAGCAAGGAATAAAGTTGAATCAACATTCTTGAAGATGCATGGCTCGTTTCTGAGAGCAGTTAATCCACTTTTATTTAGGAATTCAGTGAAGCGTTTATTCCACCGAAGTGGGGCTTGGCGGAGTCCATAAAGAGCTTTTTCAAGACGACATATTTTATTTTTAGCTTCATTCCAGCCTTCTGGAATTTCCATGTAGACAGGTTCTTCTAACATTTTATAAAGAAACGCAGAACGAATGTCAAATTTTGAGACATGGAATTTCTTAAGAGCAATTAGAGCTAGCATAAGCCGCAAAGCATCACTGCTAATAACAACAGGACTAAAAGTTTCCTCGTTGTAGCTGTGTCGTTGCTCACACCCCCGTGCGACGAGGCGTGCTTTAAACTTTCCGTCATCTTTCACTCTTAAAACCCATCTGTTTGTGAGAATCCTTTGGTTTCCAGCTTCTTCTCGGTCGACAACAATCCAGGTGTTGTTTTTCATCAATGACCTTTTCTCATCATCAATGGCCTCTAGCCATTTGCGTTTTTCATCGCCAGATATCGCCTCTTTGTAGGTCAGAAGAGCATTTCCTTCTATTTCTTCTAAGGAGTCAAGATTGAGGTGATAATCTTGCAGTCTTGCTGGTAATGTTTTTATTCTGGTCGATCGTCTTAGGTTTTGCTGAGTTGGAGTTTCAGGAGTCTGAGTGTTTGGAGTCGAAACTCTCGAAGATGTAGTTCCAGGTGTTCCAAATTCTTCTTCAGTAATGGAGTCGTTGTCAGTTTCATGAAGTTCATCTTCAATTTCAGCAGGTTCATGATTTTCAATTTCGGCACGTTGTTCCCCAGAGACAGTAGGAATACTTTCGATATCAGTTTTAGGTTTCTCTTCCAGATCCATGAAGTAGACGTCTCGGGAGTGAATGATTTTTCGCTTTTCAGCATCAAAGAGTCTATATCCATTATGCGCATAGCCAACAAATATATATTTGCGCGCTCTTGGTTCAAGTTTCTTAGTGTGTGTTAGAACTCTTGAGTAAGCAGGAGAGCCGAAAATCTGTAGTTTGGACAGATCTGGTTTCATATTAAACCATATTTCCGCAGGTGTAGTTTCAACAGCTTTAGAGGGACTGCGGTTGATTAGGTATGTACTTGTTAGAAGGGCTTCACCCCAAAATTCTGCATTAAGTTCACTGTCGTACAGAAGCGCTCTGGTACGATCCATGAGAGTTCGACCTAATCTCTCAGCATTTGAGTTTAGCTGTGGAGTGTAAGGGGGAGTAAAATCCAATTCAATACCTTTGGAGAGGCAAAAATTTTTAAAAGCATTGGAAATGTATTCTCCTCCGTTGTAAAGTCGTATTTTCTTCACAGGTAATGACCATTTGTTTTCAATTTGTTTAATATAGTTTTCAATTGTCGATTTTACTTCATCCTTTTGTCTGAGCAGAAAGGATGCTGCGAAGTGTGAATAGCCATCCATCACAGTGACAAAATATTTGTTATTGTCCCAAGTAGGAGTGCCAACGTTCACAACATCTGTGTGAAGAATTTCAAGTGGTTGAGAAGCTCTTTTGCGATTGTGTCCAAATGGTTTTCTTGTAGCTTTAGCTTCCACACATATCCCACAGGAAGAAAGATCTGCAAGATCTTTTAGGTTTAATTTCATACCCTGCGACAGGTTTTCAAGTTTTTTTAGATTTTCAATACCTAAGTGGCCTAGCTTGCGATGCCAACCAGCACTCGAAGTTTTAGATGCGATCAGAGCTTCATTTTGAATAGGAGAGGTGAGCTTTACTTCAAATAGACCTCGAGGATTTTTGAAGCCTTTCAATACTTGGTCATTTTGGAAAATGTTCACCCTATTTTCATCAAATGTAACTTTTCCGCCTTTCTTAGTTATTGCGTTGACGGATATCAGATTTTTGGACAACTCAGGAATATAGAGCACATCACTGAGTTTGCATTCAATGGATTCAAAAATACCAGACGATTTGGCCTGAATAACATTATTATTTTTTGTAATTGTTATTTCAGTGTTAGAAGGGTGTATTTCCTTCAATAAAGCTTCGCAGTTGGTCATCATAGAGGTTGCACCACTATCGACAATCCAGGTGGTGGTGATGACGTCACATGATTTTGGCTGGGTTGTTTCAGCCATAAATGCAGCCTGTTTGTTGTTAGATGGATTCGTGTTATTCGAATTATGCGTTTTATTAGAATTGTTCGTGTTATTAGAATTTTTACGATTTCTATAAAAACAATTTTGTGGGTCGTGATTGTTTTTCTTATTTTTGCATATATCACATCGGAATTTGGTTTTAGACTGGTCAGAATTATTTTTATTACGAGACTGATCGTTTTTATTGTAACTTTGCCGATTATTTTGTGAATTTCGCCGATTATGACTTGCGGCAAATGCGGCAGGAACTTGGGTATCATGCTCTCTATTATTTTTACGGTTTTCCTCGAACAAAAGTTTAGCAGTCAAGTTTGCGACAGTTTTGTCTTTCTTCTCAATTCCATTCCATGCAGTGACGAGACCGTCGTATTGAGTAGGAAGGCTTGAGATGATTTTTGCCATAAGCATTTCATCGTCAATCTTATCTGCTTTGAGGGAATTTATCCTGAACGCGATGTTTTCAAGAGAGCTGATGTTCGTAGCAACGTCTTTGGTTGTGTCAAACTTGTATGAGAAGAACATTTCAAGTGAAGCAGTTTGCTGATGTTCTGTGTCTCGTTGGAATATGAGACAAATCTTCTCGTACATTTCTTTAGCAGCATTGCAAGTTAAAAGGTGAATACGGTGTTTTCTTTCAAGAGAACCGACGATTGCCTGCCTTGCTTTGGCATCTCTTCGCCACCATTCGTCCTTTTCCTTATCAGTGTTCAAAGCATCGAATTTTACTTTACTTTCGGGGTTTACGACTTCGAGCAGGTTCTTGGCTTCAAAAAGCAATTTTATTTCAAACTTCCACATGGGAAAAGACTCTAGGTCGGTAAGCTTTTCGATGTTCGCGATTTCGCGGTCGTAGGAATCAGCGGACGACATTGTAGGTTGGCGAGATTTTACTTGGCAAAATATTTGTGGGTATAAGACAAACACCTTACCTTGAATTAGTTTGTTCTGGGCCCATAACCTAAAGGGTTTTATGCGCAGCGAGAGAAAACACTTTGTTTGATTTGTCACTTTTAATTGAAGAATAATAGGCATGGAAGATGGTAACACGTTTTACATATTTCACTTTTTTTTACTGAGATAACTTTTTGATACAAGCGGTCTCCCGATTGGTCGAGACAGACAGAGGACCGGAATCATCAGCCAATCAGAGGGCTCGATACTATTGAGATAGTCACATGCGGTTTACCGCCAAACACAAAATTGTTTCCAACACTGGAGAACCCACAAAAAGTGGATGGAGTATGGAAAATTACTCAGCTCATACTACCGTACCACGCTCTGCTACCATGTAAGAGAGTGCGAGGAGAGTAAAGATGGACCCTTGAGAACTGCCACCGTCACACTTGTCAAAATTTGCCTGTAACTAGTAATGCTATTCACGTATACATTTTTAGCTCTATGAAACGCTCGTACGTACTTTTCTCGCCACTTGGGCAAAACTCGCTTGTAGACTTGTCAGTATTTACTGTTCATTGCAAACTTATACTTGTACATTTCACGAAACCGTTGTAATCATTTTTCACGACACGTACACTAAATCGAGATGTAAACTTGTACGTGTTGTTTTGTGAAGCAAAAGCTTCCATATTTCCATTCTTTTTAATGCCAACACCCTTGGACTAAAATGAAAATACCGACCAAATACTTACTGGGAGATGATGTGAGGGTGTCACCATTCGATCTGAAAATTACCCCATAGTTGACTCACTACTTCACAAAAGGTACATTTTTCATGAAAAACCCACGATTTAGCCGGAAACAACACGTTTTCTCGTATTCAAACCTCATTTTCTCTCTTAAAATCAATTCCAAAAAACGTTTTGATTAGTCCGTTGGAAAGCTGACGTTTTGCAGCATTGTTTAGCTTACCTTCACTATTCTGCTACAAGAATTAATAGGATCACCAAGCGTTTGAAAAAACACACGATTTTAAATTTTTGACAAAATTCAGTTTTCAAACTCCGTTTTCACTCCTCAAATCCTCTAAACAATTTTTGTTAGGCATTAGAAAGACAGGAAATTTAATGCTATTTTCAACGGTATCTTCATATTTGAATTTACTCTTTAAATTAAGGAAATTATAGCTGCTTTAGTGAGACGAGGTCGGAATCTCGAAAAAAATCTTGAAAGTGAAAAAAGCGGGGTTTTAAGCGGAGTAAAAAAAAATGTTATAGGACACTTTTGGTCGGAAATTAGATGCAGAACACGTGGGATAGAGGTTTTGCATCACTCATGTTACACCCTGAATATATGTTTTTTTTTAAATGTTTATCCAGCCATGTTCAGCGATTATTCCGAAACTACTGGACCGATTTCGATGAATCGTATTTCAAATGAAAGAGAATCATCCCCCTCATTACTGAGCTAGTAGTGGGTCACTATTGACGTTGAAAAGCGTACTTAGGTACCTACCTAATAAAAAACGTATTTGAAAAAACCTTCGAAAAATGCACCTAAAAGTATAAAATAATTCATAAACACCTTTTTGAAACTTTTTTTTTTTTTTTTCTAGTAGGTGCAATCTTTTGATTTCACTAAAAATAAAATAATAAAAACGTAAAATGTAACAAAAAACCGAATTCAAAAAGAGCTGTATCAAATCAAAAAATAAAGAATAATAATTTTAATGCTAAACAAACGTACATAATTTAGTCAAAGCCAATACAAAAACTTTTGAATTCCGCGCCAAATTTTAACTGAAAATCCCACACACAGCCTCATATTGTAATCCTTGGTTTTTATACGTTTTAGTTGCAGTTTGGTGCCGACTTCAAAAATTCTGTTGTATTGTCTTTGAATAAATTCTTTAGGTACGGATTCTTTAGGTATGGATCAGCATACAAATTATTCTTTACTTTTTAGTTTGATACAGCTCTTTTTGAAGACGGATTTTTAAATTTCTTTTGCCTTTTTTTAGTTAGTTATTTGGCATTAATGGTTTACATTAATAGCCATAGTATTATTGAAAAATTATTTGAACATCAAAACAAAATAAATCGAACTGAAATATTACATTCATAAACATATTTATAAATTGCTGTATACATATTTTGACATTATTAGAACTTAACAAAGATGTATAATTGAATGGTTGAAAAATTAAATGATTATTACTAATGGTATCAAAGGGTACTAATGGTAAAACGTCTCGTTAACAATAAAATACAAGGTATTCCATTACTATGTGCTCCAATGTACCGACTTCCAGTTCCCAAAATTTGAATTGAGGTTGGGTTTCAGGGTACATCCGATGCACGTATGCCTCACATACTCCATGGCTTGTTCGTAACCGTACCACTGTTTTGCATAAAGCTTTGTGGGCAGCCTTTCTCATAAACCAAGGTTGCTTGGGTACTTGAGGCTGTATATTCTTATAATTTATGATCCATTGGTTGAATTTCTGTATTCGGCTTCCTACTGAGATCGATGTCTTGCTGCATACTTTCGGATAAAAATCGGAGAATGGTATTCCTGGGTTAGGATGAATTCCATTTCTGGCTCCCGTTCTTGCTTTCTCATTTCCTTCTGCCCCAGTGTGACCTTTAGTCCAGAGAAACTGAAATTAATTTCCTCTACTCTAACACTGACTCAGAGAGGCCATCGCCCTTCTATATAGATCCTTTAAAAAAACATAGAATAGTATGATGAGTAGATTGGGATTGGGGTTCTTCAATCTTTGGTCAAAACCGACTTCATATTCGGTCTTCTTGTCCCAAAAAACATAGAAAACGATACCTCAAAAGCTCATTTTACTAAGACACCAAAAAACGTATTTTTACACCCATTTTTCACCCATAACACTCCTGGGTATATTCCGATCGGGCTGCAAAGTTTCGGGACACAACTAGGCCCAAATGGATCCTGTATGCGAAAGAACGACTGTTTTAATCCGAAAATTAAGGTAGATATCGATGATACGGCGGACGGACACTGCAGTTTTGGAATCTACACACCTTTAAACGTAAAAGAAAACAATTTTGAGGGGCTGTTCCAAAAAAGCGCCATTCTGTCGCTTACACGGTTGGTGCTTCTATTTATTCCAAATAAAGTGTTTTACAATAAGCAGTTAACCTATGTTGGAATCTACGCAACTTGAAACGTAAAAAAAAAGTGAGCGGTTGTTATAGACTTTTTTACTGAGCGAATACATCGGTGTATAACTCACAGAATAACAAAACAAAATATGCAATGGCCGTCCGCCGCGCCGTCTACCGTATCATCCAGATCTACTTTATTTTCGGTCTAAAAAATTCGTTCTTTTGCTCACAGGACCCATTTGGAACCTAGATATGTCCCGAAACTTTGCAGCCCGATCGGAACATACCCAAATGTATGTTATGGGTGCAAAATTTTGTAAAAGTACTTTTTTTTTGGTGTTTTATTAGCATGAACTATCGAGCCAACGTTTTCCATGTTTTTTAGGACGAGGAGACCGAATATGAAGTCGATTTTGACCATAGCGTGTCGCATCTTTAATCCCTAATAGGTAATATTTCGAGCTATGTCACCGAGAAAGACAACGAGGGATTTCAGGCACGCAATATAAAAAACCTGCAAAAACCTTGTCACATGGGTTTATTCTACTGGCGATACGTACAGAAATGTTGATGTTCATTTACTGTTTCTTTCACGTGCATTTATTGAAATTGCTATTTTTGATTGTTTCCACCAATTTTGGCCCCCAAAAACATGAATAAGGGTCGGCTTTTTTTTCTTCTTTTTTTTCTTACAGATAACCTTGATCATTGGTAGTACCATTTAATTGTATTGATTCACCTGTTGATACTATTTCTAGTGTTATTATACAAATTTATGAGATTTCAGACAAGTTCCCAGGTTTTTGACTTATAAAAAATGAATTTCGGGAGCTTAACCTTCGTTATAACCTCAATTCATCACTCTTCGGTCAAAATAAACTTAATATTCGGTCTTATCGCCCTAAAGAAGATGGAAAACGATAGATCAAAAGCTCATGTTCACTAAAACCTCAAAAATATCTCGAAGACCCCTATTTCCACACCCATTTTGGTTTATTATTCTGTGAATAATACACCTATGTATTCGCTCAGCAAAAAATTTTTATAACACCCCCTCAAAATTTTTTCTTTTCCGTATCAAGGTACGTAGATTCCGAAAATGCAATGTCCGTCCGCCTATCACGCATATCGGCTTCATTTTCGGTCTAAAAAAATCGTTCTTTCGCACACATGCTCCATTTGAGCCCTAGTTGTGTCTAGGCACAAAGACAACTAGACAAAGAATGCATAATATTATAAAGCTTTAAAGTTTTTTATGCTTGTAAAATTAATCCTGACGTGTTCAGTAGTTTTATGAATTTTAGGGGAAGAATTCTTAGCAGGATAAAGGAGTTTCATCAATTTACGGAGAGTTTCTGGTTTGAATCTCTTTGGGTACATGGCATTTTTTGTTACATTATGTTTGATTGCTTCAATATTTTTGGCTGAGATCTGCTCCACCAGCCGCCCCAAAGTTCTTATGAACTTATTGGCTGGTGGACAGAATGAAATTCACTTCTTTTGTGTTTTTATGTATGATATTTTTTATGTGCGATATTTTACATGTATGTGCCATTTTGTGTGTGTTTTACTTTCTTTCTTTCTGTCAATAAATTCAATTCAATTCAAATACTCACTTTGTGTTTTATATCGGCGTAAGTACATGTTTCGCCAATAAAATATTGTTTTTTATTTGTTGGAATGTCCGCTTCGTTCCCCAGTGCGAGCCCAACTATGAATTGCGATAATATTGGCCTCTTGTTTCAGCTTTGATGGATTCCATTATCAATTTCAGTTCCGGATCACCACTCTGTGCTTCATTAAAGTTGTAGAAGATTTCTGGGAAATCCTTTAGTAAACAGAGCGTTCGAGCCCAGTCCATCCGATGAGGTTCGATGCGGTGCGGTTTGTTCGAACTTCATCTTTGTTGTGGGGTGTTTCCCGGCATCTGTGCAATGTTCTGAGTTCTCACAGTGATGATAACTTTACTGGGATTCCTTGAGAGATAATGCGAAATTGCAGTCAAAGCCTTGTGGTCTGTATGCAAATGGAATCCATTCAATTCGAGGTATATTCTGTATTTATTGAAAGCTAACGAAACTGCTAGCCCCTCCAGTTCATACCGAATAATTTTGTTCTGCACTGGACAACTTTCTACTTGCATGGGCGACTGGTTTCAAAACATCGTTATCCACTGTGGAAGAACACCAGACACTCCTTAATTTTTTGACCCGTCCGTAAATAGGTGGAATTGTTTGTTAGAATTTGGCGTAATAAGAACTAGGGCAGTCGCAACTAAATTGCATTTAACTCCAAGGCTTGCCATGCCTTCTCCGCTTCGGTAGTCCAAATCATCGAACTATCCTTTTTACGTAGGTCGTTGAGGGGCCTGGCGACAATGTTGACGTTAGGTAGAAATTTCGCACAGAAATGTTTGCTCCCTAAAAATGATGCAATCTCTTTCGGGGTTCTCGTCTAGGGATATCAAGAATGGCTTGTATGCGATCGGGATTGATCGAAATCTTATTCAAAGACATTTGATGCCCTGGAAAATTTATCATGGTTGGGGCTAATTGGAGCTTTGATGGATTGACAGTTAAATGGGCACGGGACAACCGTTTGAAAATGGTGTTCAAATGGTCAATATGTTTTTCATGAGTCTATTAAAGTATATTAAAACGTCATCAAAATAAATAATACATACAAAATTTATATCTCAGATCCGCTGGCAATCGGTCCATTAATTTCGAGAGAATTTTCCCACCGATATTTATGCCAAAAGGCAGTTCGTTTTAATAGGCAAAGGTACCGAATTCGCATTGAAAGGCGAATGAACTTCTGGACTGTTCTGTCAGTTTGATCTGATGATACGATTTACTCAAATCGAACAACGTAAAGAATTTTGCATTGTGCAAATTCGAAAATGCACGTCATCGAATCTTTTGATGACGTTGTCTGACAGTAATTTACCAATAATTTACTTCGTGGCTTGCTGCCTGATGGGACGCTGCGTAGAAACTACTTTGGAGCTTCTAAATTTTGCCCCTTACTTCAACGATAAGTTGCATGTTAGAACGGTTGTAGTACCTAATTCTTCTGTCAATTCGTCTGGGTAGTTGCTTGAGTAATATTCCAGCAACGTTTTCGGTTTTCGTTTCCTGATTTCACAAACATGGTTTGTTATTGTTGTGGAATTATGTAGGTGGTATTTGCCGGACCTACTAAATTTGAAATAAAATTCATTATTCGAAGCATCCATTAATAGGGTTGTGTGTTTCGCAAAGTCGAGTCCCAACACGACATCTTGTGGTAGTGTATAGGTATGACGTAAAATATGTGGCGCCATGAATTTTCCCCGATTTTAATGTTCAAAACAACTTTAGATCTAATTAATATTTTAGACGAGTCGCCAAGCGTCGCTGTGAATTTTGCTGAAAGTTCGTTGATGTGTTGTTGTTTTCGTAGAATTGTTAGAAGTTTTCTGTTTACGCATGAAAATGTAGCCCCGCTGTCTATCATTGCTGTGGCTTCAGTAAATTTGTTAACAATAAATTATTCTAGTAAGATTGTGAGAATGGCCACTGTTAAGTTTTAGTTTGCTCAAATATGCCCGTTGTTTTGGTTCATATCAATCCAGAAATCCATATCGCTCCTGGGACGTCAACAGGCATTTACATAGAAGCTATTCAAATCCGAGTGTTAATTAAATTTGTTAATTAAGTTTGTTAATTAAATCTATTCTTCTTTTTAGGTGAGTGATTCGGGAGTACGAAATGGCCACTGTTTGGAACTACCTAAAATCAGACAAGAGTTGGAATTTTAGTTATTTAACCTCTACAATGGATTTACCTAATACTCTTTAGGGGAAAAAGCTGTTCATTTCAGTACGAAGTTCTCATTAGTTCGACTCAAAGCGAGTAATTCTGATTGAATTATCTACGACAAAGGTTAGAGCTTTCTTCTGAAGCAATATAAAACAATTTAAGTGAACCAAGAGGAGTCACAGTAATTATTCACCACAAGGGACGGAGATCCCAACTAGGCATTTTCAAACCTACGACCGATACATAACCCACTTCAACAAATGATAGATGACGCTTAAAGGCTCTATATAACTAAAGAAGTATTTGTTAGTGAGGAGGGACTGAAGATCCGTGCTCAGTAGTTACCCTCCTCCTGTACCTCGTATCCTTTCCAATAACATCTTAGGGAACCTCTGACCTATTGTGGTCTTAGGGCGGTGGTCGGTGTTTGGTAACAATAATATCTTCTGGAAATGGATCTTCGGAGGTTATTGTCGGGGATGAAATGCGTGGCCAGGTGTCGGTTTAGAGTGTGTCTGACGAGGCGTGAAATACTCACGCGGAGTCTGTTAGTACCATAGTTAACAGTGAGCAAGGAATATGAATGAATTTGCTCATCAGGAGAATTACGCCAAACAATTTTTCGAAGATCAATTTGTTCATCATAGACCATGATTTGTCTAAACATTTTTTCGAGATCCCCACAAATACATATTTGGTACGATCGACTCCTAATTAAATGAGAAAATAGATCTACTGGGCATTCAAGGAATGGCCAGTAGATGTCTTGCATGAGAAATCAAATACCACACGAAGTTTAGTGGTGCTCGGTGTTTCCTTGAAAACTGGGTGGTGAGGAACGAAACATGAGACGAAGGAATTGCTACTACGTTTGGAGGAATTGCTACTAGGTTCGTCTAGTTTCATGTGACCAAGTCGGAGGTATTCGTAAATAAATTCCTGATATCCAGCTTTCAGTTCAGGATTACGAAGAAATCTTTTTTCTAACAACATCAATCGTTTTACTGCAACTTCCTTGCTCTTTCCAAGAAGGCTTAGTTCGTCTTTGAGGGGCATACGAACTATATACCTACCATTTGAATCTCTAGCTGTTGTACTTTTAACAGTTGTTCACAAGTAAGTTCTTCTTCACTGAGATCGCTAACTGGATTGAGATTTTCTATTTCCCAAAAGAGACGCAAGTTTCGATCGATTGAATCGAGGGTAATGTCTGTAGCTATATGACAAGAGACTGTAGCTATATAACAAGAGACTAGAACGCAATAAGCTTATGATTTGGCGAAATCGAGGGTGGCACTACAAACGATCCAACCAAGTTTGGATTCTCTGGACGACAAGCTTTGATTTGGGCAATCAATTTGATCACGTCCAATTATTTGCCATAACCAACCAGCTCCAATGAGCATGTCAGTTTCCGAGTTCTGAAGAAAATCAGGGTCTGCAAGAACGACATTGTGTGGAATTTTAATATTGTGAATACCCACTGATTGGTGTGTATTCTGCTATCTTTTGGACAATTAAGAGGTTCGCATAGCAAGAGAATTTCGAAGCTCTAGATTGTATTTTGGCTCGAGCATGGTGAGAAATAGTTGCTGGCGAATTATTCAACCCACTGATTCCAATTTGAATGTCATGGAGTTTTAAACCAAGTCTTTAGCAAACCGAAGCAGTCAGAAAACTAGATTGTGATCCAGAATCTAGTAATGCTCTACAAGGAGTGAGCATTCCGTCAGTATCAGCAATCAGGACAACTGCTGTAGAAAGCATAACTGAGGAATGTTGGGGTTTCAGAACTCTAGATGTCAGGCTAACTGATTGGCTCGAACCTTTACTGGCAATATAATCCAACTGTTCCAGAGAGTCACCAATAGCTGGTTGTGTGGTGGTCTTGGAACGTGGTTGTAGTTGTGAACCACGATGTAAGAGACTGTTATGTGGTTGGCACAACTACAACAACTACTGGATGAGCATTTATCTAATCTGTGTCTACGTTTTAGACAGTTTAGGCAAAGATTTTTAGATTTAACTAGAGCAAATCTTTCATTTACTGGCATCTTTCGGAAATCTTCGCAAAAGAAGTGAGAATGAGCGCTAGACTCACACATTGGGCAGTTTCGAGAATTGTTTTCCATTTGAGACAACAAACAAAGAGATGATTTATTTTCATCGGTTCTACCAAATTTCGAAGATGATGATTTTTGGGAACTGGACTGACTATTCGATTTATCTAATGATTGGCTGGCTTTTACAGCCTCCAGTATGCGACATCCCTGTTCCAAAAGTTCAATCAGATTTTTCATTGTAGGCAGGCCATGGGAAGGGGCAGATGTTGCCACTCTTTGAAGGAGACTGGATCTAGTTTCGAGCAAGTTAGATGAACGAGAACAGAGTACCACTGATCAGTAGGTTGCTTGAGCGATTTCAAGGCACGAAATGTGTTTCTGAGTCGAATCAATGAGGGATTTCAACGAAAAAGCATTTTCTTTATCAACCTTAGCGATGCGAAAAAGGTGGTGGGCGTGTTTATAAACGATTATGACTGGATTATTTTTTTAAGTAACTGGATTAGTTTTTTAAGTAAATCGAGAGCGACTTCGTAACTACCTTATGTGAAGGAATGTTTTTAAATACTTGAATTTTTTCAAGTTCGAGGCGTTCTTGTTATTGCGAAAGACGTCAACGAATAGACTGTAAAAAGAACTCATGGTAGTTTCCAGAAAAGGTAGGAAGGCTAATAGCTTCAGGTCATCTAAAGATTCGTTCACCTGAGAAGGATGGAATTTGAATGGGTGAGGAGTCGAAGGTTTGTGAATGGTGAAGAGGGGTGAGATGCGCGCGACAATCCTCTCCTCTTCCGACAGTTTCAAATTAAAGCCCTTCGAACCTCGACCTGTCTGCTACTTCCTTGCCAAGAGCCACATCATCCTCGAGTAATAACTCCTCGATTCCCCGCTGAATGTTGTCAAACTCATCCCAATCGGCTTCTATTTTACTTGAGCGAATATTTATGAACTCCTTTCAATGTCAGACGCTAGATATAAATTCAGCGACTCTAATCGAATAAAAATAGTACCTCTCTTGGTACGCAGACGTTTGAGCTTCCTATCAACTTCCTCGTAATCATTTTTAGGTGACATGATTAAAGGGTGACAAACAACTTATAGCTAAGAATGCTGAATACAACTACTAAGGCATAAAGAATTGAAATCGAATAACTAAGGTGTTTATTAATCTAGAACAAGACTAAAGCCTCGGTACCTACATACTACCTACTTACTATTTACGAAATTCAGATTAATACCACAAGATGCTAGAATCGAACTACTACAAGAAAATGTTTACAAGGGATTGGAGAGAACGCTAATAGTATGTACAAAAATTAAAAGAGGCACGCAAATACGAGAAGGCAACTACTTCGGCAAGTAAATCAGTTGAGCTGGTGGGACCCCTCCACACACGAGGGGGTAGCAGGCATAACTGCCGCCTTCGGCCGCTAGATTGCATAGGTAGGACTTCTCCAATGTTTTGATGTGTACGATGGATTACTAGATGTGTACGATGGATAACTTTGGCGTGATGATTCTGATGAAGTACCACCGAGTCTTGAGTGTCGTGTCTGCGGTTGTTGACGTTCAAAAGCACTGATTATTGGCGTAGGTGGTACGTATGGTGTCATCATTGGGTACTGATAATACTGCTGGTAAGGGTTCGGTGCCATTTGTTGAAAAGAATGCTGAAATTTTTTCGTGAAATTAGGATTTTTTATCTTTGAAAGTTTTTTGTTTTTACGGTGAGTTACCCTGATTTCGTTCATTATTTTGATTACTCTTCCAACTGTTTGATGTTTTCTGCTCGGCGGACTGATGTCCCTTTGGCCCGTTTTTATAGCTTTGGTAAGTGCTGTCACCCCGTTCGTGGTTGTTAGAGTTCCCCTGTGAGTTTTAGTCCGTTTGTTTGTGCGTCTTCCCTGGATGCAGTGCGCTGCTCGAATGTTTTGTTGTTTTTCGATTGTAAGTATTAGTCCGGTTTACTGCATTGTTTCAGTGAGTTCCAAATTTTCGACATCAGCAACCAATTGCTGCAGGTCCGCGAGACATGTCGGTTTGGAGTTGAAGTGGAATTTTGCGCGCGTTTTGCTCTTTGCAAAATGCTTTTCAATAAACCCTGTTCAGAATATTGTGACAAAATGGAGTTGAACTTAACCATCAGTTCGACTAAGTTCGGAAACTTTCAGTGTCGTATTGAGGGCGCAAAATTGTTTCCTGTATTAATTTCAACCTAGTTTGGGGCGTTGTGAGTTCGTCAAGCAATTCTTTAGTCACGAATTGAAAATGTATGTCTTCGGAGCATGTTGCAGAATCTCATGAACATTTGCTTAAACTGTTTTTCATTAATTCCATTTAGAAGGTGAAGTTTATCTAGGAATTTTATTACCTAAAGACCATGGGTTATCAGTACACAATTTCGGCATCCTAGATATCTCATTTTCGATGTATTGTGGTATTTCGTCCTGTCGGGGTTCTGTCGCGAGCTGTTCCGGTGAGAGGAATTACTGTCGTGTTGTGGACACTAATGTACAGACCCGGTTGAACAGTTTGACATTATCATGCTTAATCTGAGTAACTCAGCTCGTAATTGTTCTACCAGTGCGTAGAGATTCTGATAATCCGTGCCTTCACCAGGGCCTATTGACCCTTTGCACATGTCAGACTTCCAAGCTCCTCTATCCTGCAGGCTTTTCTTAATCCACCCATCTATTGTTGCCAGCCTACAACAAGCCTCGTGGAAATAATGTTTACAGACGGGAAAAAGTACATTATCACTGGTAGTGTGTCCATATTTCCCGCACTTCATGATGTTTGTGAGCAAGGATTAACCACGAAACCAGCCGGAACTATCCGGTTCGCGGTTGTTTCTATAAATAACCGTGGGCTGACTTCGAGGAATTCCCAAAGGTGTCTTCCTGATAATAACGAGTATTATTGTCTCTAGCTCTGCTAAATTGTCGCACCTTAAATCCCTAATAGGTAATACTTTGAACTATGTCACAGAGAAAGACAACGAGGGATTTCAAGCACGCAATATAAAAACTAAATAATAAAGTGTAGGCCTTAAAACATCGGTATGTAAGTACATACGTAACCTTTGTTATAATGTGTGAAAAATATATTTTTCTGAGCTCTGGTTGGGCTTGAAAACAATACAATAAATCCGATTGGTCTTCAAAACCTTTCCAAGGAAAAAAGGATTTAATTATTTTTAAAATTCCTACCTATTACAAAAAAAACAACGAAAAATATAAAAGTGGACCTCTAGTGAACGAAAAATAGCAATCCACGTATATCTGGCATTCCAGTCCTTTCAATAATAAAATGTTCGTCTCACCTCGCTGCAGGTTTCAATTAATTAAAAAGGAGGGGGAAAATACCACCTTCCGAGGACGCACTGTTCAAAACGAAAAAAAAAAAAAAAAATACGGACTCACTCGGCTGAACTCACTGGAACGACTGACCGATCGCGGCTCGCCTTTCCTCTTAGAAGGAGACGATGTATTCACCGGGTCAGTGTCGTATGATATCAAAATATTAATATTTTCCAGCCGAGTCTACCGCCCTGGACCGCCATCAGCGTCACAAGCGTGGAAAATTGAGGTTCTAACAGACTTAAATTTACGGTAAATTTTGGTCTAAAATTGTCGTTCTTCCGCACACAGTGCTCCGAAGTTCGGCAGCCCGATCGGAATACACCCAGGGGTGTTATGGGAGAAAAATGGTTGCAAAAATAGGGGGTTTCTTGGTTTTTTGTGTGGTTGGGGGGGGGGGGGGGGCTTTAGTGAAAATGAGCTTGTGAGGTAACGTTTTCCATGTTTTTTAGGGCGAGAAGACCGAATATGAAGTTGATTTTGACCAAAGAGTGAAGAATTGAAGTTGTAACGAATGTTCATCTCCCAAAATTCATTTTTTATGACTCAAAAACCTGGGAAATCACCATACATTGGTGTAATTGTAGGCGCTTAGGAGATGATTTTTGTTGTTAGTTTTTCTACCTCGTTTTTATATTTCCGCGCCACATGTTTTCCTCCCAACGTAGTTACCTCTGATAAATAATAAAATTCATTTGAGTCCAGAAATTGATCAAGCGAGTTCGTCATTTCAAAAGATTAGTACAATCGTACAATTGGTGACCCCGACGTGATAAAAAGAAACGGAGAAATCGTACAATTGGTGACCCCGAACTAGAAAAAAAGAAACGGAGAAATCGTACAGTGATAGAAAATGGAAGGTAAGAGAGTAATTACAACTACAACAACAGTAACGAAGAAAACCCGTAGTGGGGGAGTCAAGTAATAGTTTGCCCCTTAGTGTCTGGGACCAAGTATCCGAAAGATAAGACGAAAAACGCACGAGTAGTGAGGTCTCGTCTGATAGACACTAGAGCAATGAAAAAAAAAATAAATAAATAAATAAAAGAAAAAAGAAACAGAAAAACTTCCACAAAGGGTTCGCGAGTATATGTTTCGATTGACCGACAGAAGCCAGCGTATATTATATACTAAGACACAATGACAGAAGACGAATTCAAGAAAGAAGACATTCAAGAAAGAAGAAAAGTTCAAGAAAGAGGACAAAATCAAGAAAGAAGACAAATTCAAGAAAGAAGAAAAGTTCAAGAAAGAAGACAGAATCAAGAAAGAAGACAAACTCAAGACAGAAGTCAAAGCCAGAGGACACAAACAGAACAACAACAAAAGAATGCAACAGTAACAAGAACCAAGAGGAACAAGAAAACGCTAAGGGGGGAGTGAATGTCGGCGCTTAGGAGATGATTTTTGTTGTTAGTTTTTCTACCTCGTTTTTATATTTCCGCGCCACATGTTTTCCTCCCAACGTAGCCCAACCTCTGATAAATAATAAAATTCATTCGAGTCCAGAAATTGATTAAGCGAGTTCGTAATTTCAAAAGATTAGTACAATCGTACATAATAACACTAGAAATAGTATCAACAGGTGAATCAAGTAAATTAAACGGCCAATGATATCAATGATTTGTAAAAAAAAAAAATAGGAGCCTAATTCATGTTTTTTTGTGCCAAAATTGGCGGAAACCATCAAAAATAGCTATTTCAATTATTGCACATGAAAGATACAATAAATGAACAACCAACATTTCTGTAGGTATGTCCAATAGAATAATAAACCCATGTGACAAGGACTTTGCAGAGTTTTTACATCTGAGCTAACGTACAATTTGGTCCATCGAGTCAAGATAGACAGGTAATTAAGCGGAAGTCGCTTTTTCTAACGCATAATGTCCTACATTCTGTGCATAACGTGGTAGCAAAGTTTCTAATTGTTGGTAAAACAGGAAGGTACTTTCCGCACAGGCTTTCGCTTCCCTGTATATTCCGTTCCATTCTTCTGATCTCCTGTGCAGTGGAAAGCAAGGACGGAAAGATCGAATTTTTAACCAACAAAATTACTGGTTCATGCATAGTATTCACACTCTTGGAGTCATGCACGAAGAGTCCCAAAGAGGAGTTTTCACGCATGAAGAGTCCCGCACGTTTCTTTTGGACTGCATGAAGAGTCCCGAGGAGGGGAAAGAAGAATGTAGGTATGTATGTATGTATGTATGTATGTATGTATGTATGTATGTATGTATGCATGCATGTATGTATGTATGTATGTATGCATGTATGCATGCATGCATGTATCGGGTATTGCTGGGCGTCTCCCAATTATTTGATTTATTTATTTATTTGTATTTAATGGTGTGGCCTTTCACGGGAGTTTCGTACAAAAAAAAGTATGTGTATATGTACGTATGTATATAAATATGTATGTATGTATGTAAGTAAAACATGCATGTATGTATGTGCTTCTTTCATTCCACTTTCTCTTCACAACTTCCTTCATCGCCCTGCCCCCACGGGCGGGCTCGGGTAATGCTGGCCGTCGGGTGATACTGGGCGTCTTCCCATTATTTGAATTATTTATTTATTTTTATTCAATGATGCCCTTTGAGGGGAGTTTCGTAAAATAAAAAATTTTTAAAAAAGTACTATGTATGTACGTGTGTATGTATGTGCCTAATGTATTTATGTATATGTAATGTAAGGATGTAAGTGTGTATGCATGTATGTGTGTAATATAATTATGTGCCTAATGTATTTATGTATATGTATATTTATGTATATGTAATGCCAGTATGTGTGTATGTATGAATGTTTTACTCATCACAATTGGGCCAGGTGAAACTTGCATCCATTTACGTTCGTGTTCGGCCAGTCATTTTCAGTGCGTTATGCACTGCCCGTTCAAAATCGAAGACACGATTTGCTGGAGACAGTTGTAGCTCATGTTTAGCATTTGAAATTGATTGCGTTGGAATACTTCCTCGTAAGTGGACTCGGTTTTGTCGGAAAAAATACCAAAAAACCAGTGGTATGTACAATCCAGCGGCGTTGTACCTGGAACAATAGATATGCAGTGGTCACGAGGCCAACACGTTCTGTAAGAATATATGTATCTTTTTTCAACTATGTATCTTTTATTTTTTCAAACTTTTTTAAAACTATGTATCTTTTATTTTAAACTTATTTCATTTTAATTTAATTTAAAATTTTTATAAATAAATAAAAAATGCTTCAGGGCGTAATCGGAAGTGCCATCCATGAATATCGCGTTGCTGTCTGCCAGGCACAGTAGGTTAGTGGGACACTAAAACACAATTCGCGAGTGTCATGAATGTGGAGTACCTACCATATCTTCTCCTTTGGGGGTTTCGGTGTTCATAGTACGAAGGGCAGTGAATACCTCATACCTGTTCGTGGAAGCCGACTTCCGACATTTTTTCTCTTGGCATAGTAGGATGCGCGTCTCCAAAATTCACACTGACCGACGGAGACTCGTCGATTGCAGCTCGTACGACCTGCAAGAAGAGGTCAAACTACCAGTCAACCTCTCTCTTTTTCACATTGCTTATTATATTATTTTACTGCGTATTAATTAATTTAATTTAAGAACCTTAGATGGCCTGGACGAAATATCATCCACCGCTTTCCTTTTTACCCTATTATGAAGTACACTGTTCTTTCCACGTGATCGGTCAGAGGTGCTGGGTGATCGTGACTCCCGACAATATCGGCAACTTCCCTTTCCAATGTCTTCGTAATTCATTAGCCAATGTCTTATGATACTTAAATTGAAAACCGCCGCCAACGAGCACTTCACGACCGCGAAGTGTACCAAACGCGATGATATTGGCCGGTTCCATTTTGCGTAGTTGGCGAATTCAATCCTTTCATTAGACTACTTTTGTGAAGAGAGTGCGCCTATTCGCATGCACAGATAACGAAGGGGACCTCGAACCCCGGGATTCTTCGTGCGGAGGCTCAAACCAACCCAGTGGGACTCATACAGTACAATCGGTTTCATCGAGCGGGCCTCCAGCTCGCATAGTCGAAATCAGTTTCATTTCAGACGTGTCTCTTCTCTTCATGTAGTCCACCTGAAAAAACTATCTCCCAGCGCTTCTGAATGTATCGGTAATTTATTTCTCGCACTGAACAAGATATTCGATTCTATATGACAAAAAGATGAGTGATGGTGTCGAAATCGAGGAACTGAACTGTCAAGTAGACGCGGTCTCCCGAATTGACATGGCATCATGAAAGATTACCTGGAATATGCTGTTTTGTCACCGTCGAATCTATGGCTAAATTTCTGATGATTTCCAATGAACCTCCCGCACCAACCGCTGTGGTAGGTGCCTACACTCCAAACCCCTCATGTACCTAACATTGAAATTATCTGAAATCGACATAGAGCCATTTGCAGGCGATATCGAGAAATGACCTAATTTTTGGCGCCTTTTATGAAATGTTGATACATATAAATGCGATCTACTCCAAACTAGATTTTAAAAAATTCACACATCTACGAAGTTTATTTAGGCGCCATGCACTCAAACGCTTCCTAATTCCGCTACTAATTAAACAGTAGCATATCAAACGCAATTAGACGGCTTCCAAAATTATACGCTTCGATTATTGGGAGCAAATTCAATAGATGATTATTTTATGGACGTATTTGTAATAAATATAAATATTTAATATGTATAGGGATCCCTGAATTATTTAATTTTGTTATTTTTCATATAGTCGCACGCACTGAATTTGAATATAAATACGCTTTTGGTAGCAAGTTCCTATTTTCGTTAATCTTGTAAAATGTCAAGTCAAAATGGCTTATTTGTTTAAATCACAATTTGATAGTTACAAGAATTGTGTCGGAACCCGAACAGATACCTGCATAAGTTTTAGTTCGTACGTTGTTACATACCTAAAGAGAAGGAACAAAAACATTTCCTAAATATAATGACATCCTTCAGATTTTTAAAATGTATTAAAAGCGATCATCTAGGCTTGGGGCTGGGCTTGTGGTTGGAGGACAGGACTTATATTCCGAAACCACACCTCGTCACGGACAAACGCTCGCAACATAAGCGATCGTTTCGCGGTCTCACCATAGCTTGTCATAAGCGGTATAGGTACTCTAATCTTGTAAAACATATTCAAGATCTTGTCAAATACATTCAAGATCATAAAGGCGTCATGGAGATCGCATGCTTCTGAATCTGCCATAGTCAAATCCACCTACCGACGCACCTTTACTCCCCGGCCAGTCTTCATGGGTAACTCGTCAGTCCAAGATCAAGCTACAGTTAACTATTTAGGGCTCACATTGGACCGCCGTATAACTTCGAGTGGCCACATTCAATCTCTAGACTGGCAGGATCGGACAGCAAATCAGGCAACTACACCCGCTAACAGGTAACTTTTAATACATTCACGACCGCTACAAACTGCCTCGCGCCGCGCTGCTTCGTTCCATTTTTTAGCCGCTCCATGTTGGTAGGACATTCACGACCGCGACGAGCCAGTCACTCCAGTTCTCCCTTTCTCCCACTGTCGTCGCGTCGCTTGCTGGCATTGATCATGGATGAGGAGCGCTCAATATTTTGTGGGAATCTCAAGCGCAACAGTATGGAGAGCAGCGATTACTGGCATTTGTTACAGATAGTGCAGCCTACATGCTCAAGGCTGGAGAAGGCCTCCATTTATTATATCCGAAGATGATTCACATTACGTGCTTGGTCCATGTTATCCATCGTGTCGCAGAAGAATTGCGGATTAACCTACTTGACTTGAATAGGTTAATATCTTCAACGAAAAAGAGATTTGTGAAAGCCCCTAGGCAGAGTAAGGGCATTGAAAAATGCACATCCTGATCTTCCTCTACCACCTGAACCAATAATTACCAGATGGGGTACGTGGATAACTGCGGCTAAATATTTTGGTGAGCATCACCGGAAGTTGAAGGAAGTTATTGAAAATTTCGATAAAACCGAGAACCAAGCCATTGCGAAAGTTTGATGCACTAAGCAACCCTTCCGTGGTTCAACATCAAGCGTATGTCCAAGCCAACTTTGAAAAACTCCCCGATTTAATTACCACCTTGGAACAAAGCTGAATGAATGTTTCCAGGTCCGTATCTCTGATGATAGAAGAATTAGTAAGAGAAAGTAAAGAGTAGAAAGATCCCATCGGGGAAGATATGAGGAAACAACTGGATGCGACATTGAAAAGGAATCCGGGATGGAAAACTGTTTGAAATTTGTCGAATATTTTGAACGGAGAGGCTGTGGAAGAATGCGAGCCGACTGACCCCCAGGACATAGCAAATTACCGGTTCGTACCCATAGTCTCATGTGATGTGGAAAGATCGTTTTCATTACTGAAAAACGTTTTAAGTGACAAAAGACGGGGTTTCAAAGTTGAGAACCTTGAAAAAAAATATTGGTAATTAATTGTAATTTCAATAAGTCTGAAGATGTTAGTTTCAACCCATAATTTCAATGTATCGTCTAAAATTTTAAGCTTTTGTATTCTGTTCACCCGTGTATGTATATTTTATTTATATTTCTCATCTGTTTTAGTCATCATCATAATTTTTTAGTAATTTTAAACAAATTCCTTTATTGTGGTAGGGGTAACTTTAAGAATAAAATGTTAGTCAATTCAAGGAAACCTGTTCTCTCTTTATCCCCCCTCACAAACCTGTTAATAAAAAAAAATTAACTTCTTCCTGCATCAAATTAGCTTTTTAGGTTCATTAATAGGGGAAACACTAGGCGAAAAATGTCGTTTTTATCTTTTTTGTTTGCATATTTTCAACAACGGCTGGAAGAAATTACTTCTTTAAGTATCCAATATCCCTCATCTCAAGGTTAATACTCTATAAGGGCCGTAATTAACGAAAAAACACCCTAAAATAGCCATTTTCAGGTTTAAATGGGTAAGAAAAGTAGTGTGAGGTTCCACACAAGATGTTTTACAAGGTTTTTTGCTCAGGTAAGTCACTCAAGAAAAATCTTTTTCTTGCATGAATTCAGTGCACGATCGGGTTTTTAAAATGCATGTTTGCATGCATGTATTTTTGCATGTCGATCCGGGCTCTAATGAGGGTATATTGAACTATATCGCTGGACGTGAAGAAGAGACAGCCAAAGAAGCAATGGTGTAAGCAGTGTTTTATGAATAGGGCTCTTCACTCACACACCAGTTTAGTGAAGGACCTAGTAGTGGATAGGATAAATTATTTCAGGATGGACGAAATCAGCTACTCCCGTTTACTTAAGATTGTAACTCCCCTTATTTAAAAAAAGAAAAAAAAGGCAAATGGCAAATTAATAACTTACTATAACTTACTACCTACTCACTACTACCTACTTCCACCATAGCGTCTTCCTCCATAACGACACCCCCAAATTAAGACGACATCAAAATGTCCATCTCTTGTTTCGAGTCGGATAACCACGGAGATGGTTTCACCTTCACTCTCCTACTCGTGGTCACGGCATATCGCCGAAATACAGAGGTATTTTAAGTTTCGTCAATTTCTTTAATTTTGTTGTTTTATCTTTCTTTCTTCTTCGCCTTTTATTCAACGTGCATACGTTTATATAGATATACAACGGTACAACATTTACAAATTCGATATTTTTGGTAGGTACGTACTTATTTGGTGAAAAATGGGTGCAAAATGAGGTATTTTTGAGGTTTTACTGAACTTGGGCTTAGAGATATTGTTTTACTTGTTTTTTTTTTTGTTTTTTTTTGGGTGAAGATAGGTACCAAATATGAAGTTGATTTCGACCACTGAGTGAAGAACTGAGGCTCTAACGAAGTTCTAACTCTCTAAATTCAATATTTATGGGTCCAAAACCCGTGAAAATGGTTGTAATTACCAGAAATGTGTATAATAACACAGGAGGTAGTATTCACAGGTGAATCAAGACAATCCAGTGACAGTTTCACTGACCGAGAATAATTTGTTAGAAATTGCAACCTAATATTCGAGTTTAAAACCGTAAAATTAGCTTTGAGGGCCTCTGCACTGATGTCCCAATATTGGCGTATTCAGTCGAGAACAGTAAACCCATGTGACAAAGACTATGCAGCGTTTTTATTCTCGTCATCAGCCCTTAGGTTTCGGTAAACGTACCGAGCCCTATTTTTGGTTTATTATTCTGTGAATAATAATACACCTATGTATTCGCTCAGCAAAAAATTTTTATAACACCCCCTCAAACTTTTTTCTTTTACGTTTCAAGGTGCATAGATTCCAAAAATGCAATGTCCGTCCGCCGTACGCCGTCCGCCGTCCGCCGTCCGCCGTATCACGTGTACAGGCTTCATTTTCGGTCTAAAAAAATCGTTCTTTCGCACACATGCTCCATTTGGGCCCTAGTTGTGTCCCGAAACTTTTCAGCCCGATCGGAATATACCCAGGGGTGTTATGAGTGAAAATGTGTGTAAAAATAGGTACTTTTTACGTTTTAGCAACATACTGGTAACATGAGCTTCTGAGATATCGTTTTCTATGTTTTTGGGGACGAGAAGACCGAATATGAAGTCGATTTTGACCAAAGAGTGGAAAATTGAGTTCTACCAAATGTTCAGCTCCCAGAATTGATTTTTTATGAGTGAAAAACCTGGGAAATCGTCTGAAATCACCATCAGTTTGTATAATAACACTGGAAAAAGTGTCAAGACGTGGTTCAGGACGATTAAATGGCACTACCAATGATCAAGATAGTTTTTAAAAAAAATAAAAAAAAGAGGGTACCTAATTTGTGTTTTGGGGGCCAAAATTAATGGAAACCTTCAGAAGTAGCTATTTCGATTATTACGCATGAAAGAAACAATTAATGAACAGCCAACCTTTCTGTAGGTATGTCCAATAGAATAATAAACCCATGTGACAAGGACTTTGCAGCGTTTTTATATTACTTTTGTTTTTTTCACTTGAATCATGTTCCTTACATGCTATATTACTTTATTGTTCATATAAAATAGTGCTAAGCACAAAACTATTAATAAAGTAGATATTCTTTTAAAAAAAAGGAAATGTCACCGGCCCAAGGAAAATCACATGAAAAGTAACCGCAAAGGGTGTTTGTTGGTGGGGGGGGGGGGGGGGATGATGCATAATACCTACCTCAATTTTCCTTAAGAATCGAATTAATGGGTAATCCGAGAGACACTTTCACGGGGAGCGAAAATGTAGCTCATCGAAATCTCATTAATAAAGGGCTCTCTAGCCAAAAATATCATGACAAGTCAAAATGTAGGTAGTGCATCAAAGTCCCTGAATAAAAGGTGACAACAGAGATACTGTTCCATTATTAGGAATACTGGCTCCTATATGGGTGGCTGCAGTTTAGATGCCAATGCTTGACGATAGGAAATCTCACGCTGATCACGAGAATATACAAATTATTTCAATTTTTTCCAATTGCTTGTCACACTTTGAAAACTCATTAAGGATCAAAACATTATCAGGTTAAGGGCTGAATTTGGGGTCATTTGGCGGTTATTTTGGATTTTGTTTATCGCTATTTATTTACCTAATACGCAGAGGGATAATAATAAACCGTTGTGTAATAATTTACCTGTATAGATGCCTTTTCGCTGCAAACCAACGGCGTATAATGCTCCGGGTGGTCTCAAAAAATTTTTTAGTTCAAGATCAATTTAAAAACGAAAAAAACCATCCCTTCTATTGAAAGTTTTCGAGCTACGGCGGTCTGAAAATGTCAACCTCTATTTTTCACCCCTTAGAAATAACTGACAGTAACGCCGAGTTTCGAGGACCAGCTAGACCCCAAACGGGACCTACAAACCAAATTTCATCAATTTTGGTTCATGGTAACTAAGAAAAATGCTAAGTATGGCGTACGGCGGACAGACAGAAAATTTTTTATCGCATTTTCGGATTCTACATACCTTGAAACGTTACAAATTTTGGAAGGGGGGGGGGGGGGGTGAAATCTTCTTCTCGTTCTCGATTCCAAAGGTTCTTTATTGAAAATAATAAACCGAATATTGATTTTTGATTTATTTGCATTCAGTGACCCCAGAAAAGTGGTATATTCATGATTTCATGATCAAGGCAGAATTTCCTACAAGACTTTCCAGTATTGATATCCACTCCGGAGCCACCCCGTACACTCCTGTATAATTGAGGTGGAGAGGGCAAGTGAGTTCACCCAGTTCCCTTTCTACTTCTTTCGAGAAAAGACCTTTTACCTAAATGCTAAGTGCTTCCGTTTCACAGACACCGGCTGTAACGAGATCTAAATTTCTCCTTTGGATCTCATTCATGGCCAATACGAAAATGTCTTACGTGTATTTTGACCTAAGGACGCAGGAGCGTCCCGCCCGTCAAGAAAACCGAAAACCTCCATACCTACCTCCAGCGACCAAGAAGACTTTTTACACGACAGCACAAGTAGTGGTTTTCACCCCCCCCCCCCCCCCACCACACAGGGTAACTTGGCCATCTGTAGGTCTCTGGTGTTGATTTTTCGTGCACCCGTTCTCGAGGGGCCTCTGTGGACGTATACCAAAATTCAACCCCCGCGATCTTCAGGTGCCGGAGTTATGGAAGTTTGAAAATCGCTATTTTTCAAGTTTTCCAACGCCTCCTTCATGTTCTTTGACAGGGCTACAACCTCACACGGATCGAGCTGAAATGTTGCACACACATTTGTTATGCTCCAAGGAAGTGCCTTTTGTTCATTTGCCCCCCCCCCCCCCCCCCACTACATTTTGAAAAATTTTAGGTGAGTAGGTACTAAGAAAAAATTTTTAGGGACCTAAATTGACCCTCCAACAAAACCCTTCTCAGCCGCAAAAAGGATTGATATCCAATTTTTCCGCGGAAGTAGCATACTCGGAGCTTCGCACCTCGCTCTTGGATGTCCATGTAGAAACCCGTTCCTTCCCCCTCTGTTGGATATGTATAGGACCCTGTTCCTTCCCTCCTAAACCTCGGAATTTCTTTCAACGCTGTTTTGCGGGCAGATTTTTGCCTGCAAGGCTGAGAAGGTTTTGTTGGAGGTTAAATTTTTACAACAGGCTTTTCTGGGGGCGAGGGTGGAGATATACATTTCATATCAAAATCATCAATTAAACCACCTTTAGGATGCGGTACTTCGAAAATTCGCTCATATGGTCATGACTGGAACTTCGCAAATTCATTCCGAGTAGTATTAAACAGATTAAAAGGTATCTCTTGACGCTTGAGGGGCCTCGTAAATTCGCCTTTCTACGCGAGTAACTGCCGCGGTGGCTTGCAGTTTCCAAAGCTCCAAGACCAGACGAGAATCGAACTTTTTTTCTTTGCGGATGGAGACTAGAAAGTACTCGGTGCACTGATAAGGGCCCGGTCCGAAGCTAATTCCTCTCAGGCTCAACAAACGCATAACTATCACTCAACTCTTTCCATTTCCCGGCTTTTGTCAGTCGGTAACCCCACCCCACTTCACTAGAGGATCACCGTAGTAAAAAATCGCAGGTAATCTCAGTCGCTCAATTAATCCCCGGGCGTTCCTCACTAATTAGTTCCCTTTTCTCCCTATTTTTCCCCTCCTTAATTCACTTTGCTTTCTAGTTTTTATTCTTCGTTCGTTACCGAGTGCAGTTCGCTTGCACTCGATGTAATCTGGTTCTTCAAGTACTTGATGGCAGTTTCAAGGATTTTATATTACCTACTCGCTTCAGGGATTAAGCAGGTTGGAAACACTTTTGAAGTAAAATAATTAGGTACCCGATATATTTTATTATTAATTAGACCCTTCAGTTAATACGATCTAACTACCAAAGTAAAAATTCTTTCACAAGTGCCAACGCCTTTTCAGAGAAAATTAGTCAATGCGTCCGGCGTCAAAAGTGGTCCATTCAAATTCACGTTACTCGGTGATTCGTAAAATCAAAACAATCGGGTCACGGTGGAAAGCACCGGTCACGTCGAATGAGGGAGTTTCGGCGATGTTACCATCCCCTACGTCCGTCTCAGGAACGCGCTGATCATGTAAACACCACCATCAACAAAATCGGTCAAGCGGCTTAGACGTGATGACTCACATAATACGCAAACACTTACAGTTTTATATAGAAGAAAATTCAAGCAACATCGCTCACCTATCCAAACCCAAATGGAAATGAGGCGCCGCATTTGAGAAGACCGGCGCAAAGCGCAGCGCCCGCTTTCAACAGAATTAGGGAAAATTTGAGCAGGAAGCCGAAGTGTTTACGTGATATTTTGTTGATTTTAGGCATCATTAAACACTGAGACTGTTTCAATAGTCGAAAAAATGTCTTTTGATGAACTTTTGAAAAGTTGTCTCTCTGAGTGTCTTTCCACAAGAATCCACCAGAATTGTTGTGGAGTCTTGTGTTCAAAAACGCTGCAAAGTCGTTGTCACGTGGGTTTATTATTCTCGACTGAATACGACGGGCACCATTGGGACATCAGTGAAGAGACCCACAAAGCTAATCTGACGGTTTTAAATTCGAATGTTAAGTTGCTATTTCTGACAAATTATTTTCGATCAGTGAAATTGTCACTGAATTGTCTTGACTCACTTGTTAATACAAATCCGCGCGGCATCGGGCTCCTGCGTTATCATACAAATTTCTGGTGATTACAGGCATTTTCACAGGTTTTTGACCCATAAATATTGAATTTTGAGAGTTGAAACTTCGTTAGAACCTCAATCGTTATCTTATGTTGTTAGTGTCCTAGCGTTTTACTATATATTAGTATTTAGTATTTTCAGTATGTAGTATTATCGTTTTAGTATTTAGTATCGTATCGTTTTAGTATGGCGTCACCGTCGTGACAACTGCTTTCCGACAGCACCCGTCTTGTTTTGCGGCTTGGGGTAGAAAGTGATCCGCGACATGGGCTCGACCGTAGTAAGCACAAACTCGGACGAAAGCTGTCGTTAGGTACGGCCAGGAATACGATCTAAGAGAAGGTCTGGAGGATTGAGCAATAGCCAATAACCTGGCCCGGAACTCGCTGATCATAGTAAGAAAACCCTCATGAAAATCCGTTCAGCCGTTTGGTATCTTACCTTCACGGGAACCGGTTTTCCACGGACCACATTTCATTTCTAAGAAAGATGGTTATTTTGGATATCGTTTATAGCTACTTATTTACCTAATACGCAGAGGGATAATAATCGTTGTGTAATAACTTACAGCGTGCTTGGTCTAGCTGTGCAAGAAAGATGGGGAAATAGTATGTGTAACACTATAATACAACTTTCTATCCACAGTCCGATCCTGTGGGCGCCCCTTGTAATGCATGCCTACTCAACAATATGTTTCTCTATAAAAGAGTCTACCCTTGTGACTTGTTAACGATCACGAAATTCTCTTGCATTAAAAAATCAACTTTCAAAATTTCATGACTATTTTCATGTTGCAGGGCATCGTACACGTCGGTGTTGACAATAGTCGCCTTCTCAATGGAGCGATACCTGGCAATCTGTCACCCGCTGCTGTCCTACAGCATGTCAGGACTCCACCGGGCCGTCAAACTCATCGCCTTGCTATGGGCTGTGTCACTCCTCGCCGCTAGCCCGTTCGCTATTTACACTAAAATCAATTATCTCGAATACCCCGAGGACTCTGGCAACTTCCTGCGCGAGACGGCGTTCTGCGCTATGCTCCGGAACAATATCCCTAAAGGGATCCCGATCTATGAGCTGAGTTTCGTCCTATTCTTCCTGATTCCTATGGTGATGATCATCGTACTTTACACCCTCATCGGGAGGAAAATCCAGTCCAGAGGTTCCGAATTGGGCAACAACGTCGAGGGGTCAGTGCATAGAGATGCCCGTCATCTTCGTTCAAGGCGGAACATCATAAGAATGTTGAGTAAGTCTAATTTTACCCATGGATATACATACATACACCACATCAAAGATTGACCTTTCCCCTCCACAACTATGTAATTGAAAAAAAGCTGCAATGTCATTGTCACATGGATTTATTATTCTACTGGACATAAGTACAGAAATTTTGTCTGTTAATTTATTGCTCTCATGTGCAATTATTGAAATGGATAGTTTTGATGGTTTCCACCAATTTTGGCCCCAAAAAACAGGAATTAGGCTCGGCTTTTTTTACAGATTATTTTTTTATCATTGATAGTAGGTACCATTAAATTGTCTTGATTCCCCTGTTGATACAACTTGTAGGGTTGTTATGCAAATGTATGGTGATTTCAGACAATTTCCCATGTTTTCGGGAGCTAAAACTTCGTTAAAACGTCAATTCTTCACCCTTCGGTCAAAATCAACTTAATGTTCAGTCCTCTCGCCCTAAAAAAACATGGAAAACGATACCTCACAAGCTCATGTTCACTAAACCCTCAAACATCCCTCGAAAACCCCCATTTATACATCATTTTTTCTCCCATAACACCACTGGGTGTATGCCGATCGGGCTGCCGAGCTTTGGAGCACAGCTAAGACCCAAATGTGTTCCCAAATGGAGACCCAAACTGTGCGCGGAAGAACGACGGATTTAGGCCAATGTTTAACGTAAATTTAAGGCTGAAACTTCGTTAGAACCTCAATTTTCCACTATTTGGTCAAAATCGAAAATATTCGGTCTTCTCGTCACAAAAACCTGAAAAACAATACCTCAAAAGCTCATTTTACTAACATGTTACTAAAACACAAAAAGTACCTATTTGTATACCCATCTTCACGCATAACACCCCTGGGTGTATTCCGAACGGGCTGTAAGGTTGCGGGACACAGCTAGGGCCCAAATGGAGCCTGTGTGCGAAAGAACAAAGTTTTTAGACCGAAAATGAAGTCGGTATGTGTGATACGGCGGACGGACATTGCATTTTGGTTTATTATTCCGTGAATAATACACTTATGTATTCGCTCAGCATAAATTTTTATACAACCCCCTCAAAATTTTTTCTTTTCCGTTTCAAGGTGTGTAGATTCCAAAAATGCAATGTCCGTCCGCCGTATCATGCATAACGGCTTCATTTTTGGTCTAAAAAATTCGTTCTTTCGCACACATGCTCCATTTAGGCCCTAGTTGAGTCCTAAAACTTTGCAGCCCGATCGGAATATATCCAGGGGTGTTATGAGTGAAAATGTGTATAAAAATAGGTACTTTTTGTGTTTTAGTAACATGTTATTAACATGAGCTTTTGAGGTATATTTTTTCAAGTTTTTGGGGATGAGAAGACCGAATATGAAGTCGATTTTGACCAAAGAGTGGAAAATTGAGGTTCTACCAAAGGTTCAGCTGCCAAAATTGATTTTTTATGAGGCAAAAACCTGGAAAACGTCTGAAATCACCATCAATTTGTATAGTAACACTAGAAAAAGTGTCAACACGTGAATCAAGACGATTAAATGGCACTACCAATGATCAAAGATAATTTGAAAAAAAAAAAGGAGCGTACCTACCTAATTGGCAAAAACTTGGAAAATCGTCTGAAATCATCCTTAAATTTTTATAATAACACTAGGAAAAGCGTCAATACGTGTATCAAGATGATTAAATGGCACTACCAATGATCAACGACAATTTGAAGGAAAAAAAAAGAAAAGGAGCGTAACTAATTAGGGTTTTGGGGGCCAAAATTGGTGGAAACCATCAGAAATAGCTATTTCAATTATTTCACATGAAAGAAACAATAAATTAATAGCAGCATTTCTGTACGTATGTCCCGTAGAATAATGAACCCATGTGATAAGGACTTTGCAGCGTTTTTGGAATCTACGCACCTTGAAACGTAAAAGAAAACATTTTGAGGGTGTGTTATAAAAATTTTTTGCTGAGCGAATACATAGGTGTATTATTCAAAGAATAATAAACCAAAATTTATACCTACATTTATTAGTCCAGATTAATTCACTTTGGGCATCCTAAATAAGAGAAATTCGTTTTTTCGACAGGAGTCGAGCCGAAGTTTTGAGAGCCCAAATAACGGTATTTTGGCACTTTCTTCAGATTTTGGCCAAAAACTCCTGAAAAATACATCATACAGAAAATAGTACACATACAAAAATTAAAGTGGATTAAATTCTACGTCGAACGATCGCCTTCAACATTAAATTTGGTTCAGCGATTTGGTAAGAACTAGCAGTCAAAAATAGGCTAATTTTTTCCAGTTTGACTGAACATTGTTATGCTCAGTTGCAAACGCCTGCAACTGAAATAGGTTATTCCAAATAAAAACTCCATATATATTTCATTCATATAAATATTTCAGCTGTCGAGTATCAGATTCCGCGTTCAGGGCTTCCCTATCTCTATTAAAATATTTAATGAAAAAAAGAATATTTTGAATGAAAAACCTATTAACAAAAATAGGAATGCTCTGAACGGAGAATGTTGATTCTCTACAACTTCTGTTATATGACATTATATGTGTATGGCATCATTTAGAATAACCCTTTTTGGTTACAGGAGTGTGAAACTGAGCATAACACATTTTTCAACCAAAATGAAAAAAATTCGATATAGAATTTATAATTTTTGTAAGGGTAACATTTTCTGTTCGATTTTTTTTAGGTTTTTCGGCCAAAAACTGAAGAAAGTGCCAAAATTTCGTGGTTTTTGGGCTCCCAGAATTTCGGTTCCACACAGAAACTGCCGCAAAACATGAATTTCTCTTATGCGGAAAGTGAATGCCCAAAGTGAATTAAAATCATTTCCAGCTTTGTCTGAATTTATCAACACCAAAAGTATAATTTGACTGGGCTATATGCTATTGTTTTAAAATTACATTTAGGTATTTACACTCTTTATGTTTTTTTTTAACCTCCTGCCAAAAAATGACCCCCCCCCCCCCCCCCCCCCTGCGTGGGCAACCTTGCCATACGCATCTCTTAGGCGGAATGCAAGTATTCTGGTCTTCCATGTATATTTATTCCTTAATGTATATCAAGGGATCCCCGGGAGCTATTGTAAGGGGTTTTCGATTACAAATGGTTGGTTTTCTATGAATGTCTCGTATATGTGTCAGAGGACATTTTTCCTTAAAAGAATCCCACATTTCCCGTTCGAAGTAAGTACGAGGGGCCAATATTGTCCAGACCCCAAGAGCATGAGAACCCTTAAGAATAACGAAGGCGTGGGTGGGGGGGGGGGGGGGGGGATAAAAATGCTGCTTACAATTTATGGGGATATTGTTTAAAATGTAACTTCCACTTTTCATTAAACTATTCAATTTTCATTTCAAAAAACAAGTTTTAATTCACTTGCCAAGCCAAAGCTATTTCTATTTAGAAAGAGTTGCCATGGAAGTACAGCTGAAGAAGCTCGACGGAACTTTGTAAAAATAGCTCAGAAACAAGAGGTTGCCCAATCAAATCGTTGGATGCGATTTCGAGGAGATTGACATCGGCCAATGATTAACTGACTTTCTGTTTGGTAGTTGCAGAGCTCATCACTAGCGCTCGTCGCTCCCAGGCTTATCAATCAATCCGCTACGATTCCTGGATTGCTGTTGGGAGGCGAGCGAAGGAGACGACGAGTTCGAAGGATAGATTCACCCCCCCCCCCCCCCCCACCTCCCTTCCTGTTATTTCCATTCTAGTTGATTATGCTAAATTGGATATTAATCGGGGAAGTTGAGTACTCTCCATAATTGTTTAGGCTTATATACTTAGTAAGAACCTCATTGGCCACGACCAATATCATAAGTTTTTACATTTTGCCTTTTTTGTTGCATTTTTTTGAGCAACTGTTGACCTTACGAAGATATGAGTAATAAAAGGAACTGTTCAGCTTACGAAGATATAAGTAATACAAGTAGTGGAAAATGTGTAAAAGTACAATTTTAAACAATTTGCGTTGTTTTAAACACAATGCTTGCCGTGATATGTACAATTTAATGGTCTCCCGTATGAGGAGGCGCCGCCGGCATCATGCATTTTCCTCCATTCGAGGACAGTCAGAAGAAGAACTGCGGTGTTCTATTTTCGCAGACGCATGTCCTCTCCTGTCCATAGGGCCCAACTGACGAACTGACTTTCAGTTCGGCAACAGTGTACTAAGCGAGATCAATCCCTAATGAGATC